>JAVHLU010000046.1:0-121567 GCA_036785755.1 Colletotrichum ledebouriae
CTCTCTTTTATAATATTATAAAAAGTCTTAAGGGGATAATTAGGATAGGATAGGATAGACTTAGCTATATAACTTTTAGAAAACTCCCTTAGTATATAGACTTATTATAGGGAGACTATAGAGTAGATCGTAGAGGAGAGGAGCGTAGTAGAGGGGAGGATAATATAATTATTATTATTATTACTATAAGTACCTTAATAACCCTATACCTCGTTTTTTAGTAATTTCTTAGCGAATTAGCGCTTAATAGAGATAATCTCTTTTAATTAGATCTGCGAATTACTCTATATATCTTTTGAGCCTACTCCTAATATTCTTACCTATTTATAGGTAGAGCTATGTTGTTTGTTATCTTTCTGGTTCCTATCGGTTCTAGCCCTTTCTAATAGTAATACCCTTGCTAAACCTTTTAGTAAGGTGCTATAAAAGCTACTATATAAGATAACTCCTTAACCTAAAAGGTCGACCTTCTAATAAGGTATTAAAGGTAAATACTACTATATAAGAGGCAACTCCTTAACTAGAGAGGTCTTTCCTAAGAGGTTCTTATAGCTAGAAGTATAAGAAGCTCTGCTATAAGCAGGGCTTTATACCTCTCCCTTATCCTTATCCTTATCTAACCTATAATAAATCCTTAACTATATTAGTACTAAATCCTATATATAAAAACGCTAAGCCTGCGCGAGGTATACCCTTTAATACTAATAACGCGCGAGAGCTTACTAGAGAGTTTAGTATTAATATGATTAATAAAACCTACTCTTTCTTTAACTACTTTATTATATATAGAGAGTATATTATTAATATAGCCCTTAAGAGGACTCTTATTAATACCCCTAGAGGGGATACTTATTATTATATTATAGCTAAGTAAGTAGACTTAATAATAAAAGCTAGGTAGGTTATTATATACCCTATAGAGTAGCCCTTCTTTAAGTAGGTCCTCCGCACTATTAAGGCAGAGGCGGCCTAGGCCCCTTAGGGGAATATCAGTAAGTATAGCTTGCGCTAACTATAATATAGAGAGAGCGTTACTAACAATAGTATAGCTACTAGCGGACGAAGTAGTAATAGAGGTAGTATTAGTAGCGCGGGTAGTGCGCAAGAGGAAAAGTCGATAGTTTCGTAGTCTATTAAATAATTAAAAACTATATTATGATTAATATAAAGTTAAAGATCGTGAGGCTAGAGGTATATATAAGTATAGCTATAGTTAGGAGAGGATTATATAACCGAAGGCTATGTATTATTAGGAGGCGCGGAGTTAGAAGGTCTATTGCACTTAAGCAGGTAAAATCACTATGCAGTGGCCAGAGGCCTTATAAATTACTTATATTTACCCCTTATTAACTTTTCTCCTAATATATTATGATAAGGAAAGTTATTTTTTATAATACTAAAGTATTAGATATATATATCTAGGAGTTAAGATCCTTAAACCTTCCTATTCTTAAAATTAGGCTTTTAATAGAGCCTATGCTTAATAAACTAAGTACGAGTAGGTTTTAGGTATAGGGATAAAATAATAGAGATATCCTAGGCTTTAGACCTCTTAATAAGCTTAGTTACTAGCCTTAACTAATTAAATATAATATACGCCCTCCGCTTAGGAAGGATAATATCCCTAGTTAGATAGACCTTTCTAATATAGTATTAAAATATATCCTCGTTAATTATTAGAATAAAATATTAGAAGTAATAGAGAAGATAATTCGCTCTTTATACTTATAGTAAGTTATAGCTAGTATATTTAATATTATTAGTATACTTAAAATAGTAACTCTAATATATACTAAGGATATCTTAGTAGTTACTCGTTATCTTATAAGGCCTACTAAGTATAGCTAACTACTCTACTATAAGATAGTTAGAGGTATAGAAAATAACTTTAATAATAGAGATAGGAGGGATATTATAGCTACTTAAATTAAAGCTAAGTCCCCTAATATACTCCTTATTTTTTTATAAGCGCTTAAGTCTACTAAAGTAGTTCTTATAGGTCTTCTAATTAATTTATAAGACGGGAGAAACTAGTTTTATAATAATTATTAATTAAGAAGAGGAGCTAAAGGATAACTATAGACTCTAGTACTCATTACTAGGAGCCTCTTATAAAGATATAAAGCTAAGGAAGTTTTAATAAGGTAACTATACCTAATTAAACTTTAATATATAGACCCTCTACTATAGGCGTCTAGTTTATACTTTATTAACTAGCTTAGGTCCTTTACATAAGTTAGAAGCCTAGTACTACTAAAGTAGCTTATTAAAATAAAGTATTAAGTTTAGATTAATTATTTATTAATAGATTTTACTAATAAAATACCTCCTAAAGAATACTAGACCTAACTAAAAGTAAATAAGCTTCTATATAATTAATACTTAAAATTAAGAGATAAAGAGATTAAGAAAAGGATAGCTTAAGAAAATATTAAATATTAAATAGCTAAGTATACCCCTCGATTTATAGACCTAGAGGTTTCCTCTCTAGATAGAATAGATATTAACTTATTAATACCTAAGGATACTAATTTATAGATTAGTCTAATAATTCCTACTAATTTAGAAGAGTTAGATAGGGAGGAAGGATTATTAAAAGAACTAAATATCTAGAATATAAGAAGAAGGAATAATTATAAGAAGTAGAAGAGGGATTATAACTTATAATAACTAGCTAACTTTATAAAGTATTTTAACTACCCTAGGTTTATAAAACTATCTATATGGCCTCTAGCCACTGCATAGTGATTTTACCTGCTTAAGTGCAACAGACCTTCTAACTCCGCGCCTCCTAATAATATATAGCCTTTAGTCACGTGATCGTAACTCTCCTAACTATAGCTATATCTATACGTACCCTACTAGATAGCCTCATAATCTTTAACTTTATATTAATAATAATATAGTTTTTAATTATTTAATAGACTATAAAACTATTAACTTTTCCTCTCGCGCACTACCCGCGCTGCTATTAAATACTACCTCTATTACTACTTCGTCCGCTAGAAGTCGTTACTATCTTTACTATATTATTATTAGCAACGCTCTCTCTATTAGTTATCGCAAGCTATACTTACTAACCCCTAAGGGGCCTAGGCTACCTCTATCTTAATAGTACGGAGGGCCTACTTAAAGAAGGGCTACTCTATAGGGTATATAATAACCCGCCTAGCTTCTACTACTAAGTCTACTTACTTAGCTATAATATAATAATAAGTATCCCCTCTAGGGGTATTAATAAGAGCCCTCTTAAGGGCTATATTAATAATATGCTCTCTATATATAATAGAGTAGTTAAAAAGGAGTAGGTTTTATTAATTATATTAATACTAAACTCTCTAGTAAGCTCTCGCGCGTTATTAGTATTAAAGGGTATACCTCGCGCAAGCTTAGCGTTTTTATATATAGGGTCTAGTACTAATATAGTTTAGGGATAAGGATAAGGATAAAGGAGAGGTATAAAGCCCTGCTTATAGTAGTAGAGCTTCTTATACTTCTAGCTATAAGAACCTCTTAGGAAAGACCTCTCTAGTTAAGGAGTTACCTCTTATATAGTAGTATTTATAATACCTTTAGTACCTTACTAGAAGGCCGACCTTTTAGGTTAAGGAGTTATATTATATAGTAGCTTTTACCTTACTAGAAGGTTTAGTAAGGGCGTTTCTAGGCTACGAGAGCCTTAGTAGCCCGTTTAGCTCTAATATAATTAGCCCTAGTATAGCGCGCGTCCGACTTTATAATATTTAGAGGGTTTACTTATGAGTAGTAGGAATATATATAGTTCCTATATTATTTTCCTTAACTAGTAGAGGGTATAGGTTAAAATACCTATATAGTATTTCCTAAATTATGCTTGCGAACTAGGTGAATTTGTTATAGTCTTTTTGCAAAGGGGCTGCGGCGTAATTCCGAACTCAAAACTATCTATTTCGCCCTACTTAGCCCCTACTACTACGAGAGATATTATATTTAACCCTACTAATACCTTAGTAGTATTTAATATTATAAGACCTAAAAGGAACCCTATGCTAAATAAAGATAAGCCTATACTAGTAGTCCTATAGTATATATAATAGAGCTAAGAGTTTATAAATTACTTAATAACCTAATATAGAAGAGGGTTACTTATTATAACTTTAGCTTAAGTAGAATATTTATTAGACCTCTATAATATATAAGGGAAGCTTATAAGATAAGAAAACTTAGATAATTTAGAGGTTATAGCCCTTTTTAGGTTTATACTTAAGGGTTACCCTTATAATATCTATACTCTAATCCACGAACTAGCCTAGTAACCTAGGAAAGAGATTAATAAGGCTTCTATAGAGCTTAAAAGAGTAGAGGTAAAGAATCTTTAGGATATTACTAGGGCCTTCTTTCTACTAAACTATAGTAACTATTACTAAGCTGCGATCTTTATAAACTAGTTAACTAGCTACTACTTCTATTAGGACCCTATATAGGACTAGAATAGCAATTAGCGCTTAGTTAAGGCTATATAGGACCTTAATATATAGTATTATAAGATTGGAGCCCCTTAATAACTCTAAAAGCTCCTATTAATTAATACTTACGTAGTTAATTTAGTTTAGTAGAGGGATAGATTTATATATAGCCTCTAGTATATCGAATAAGCTAGAGCTCTAATTTAAAAAGGGTTACTATTACTACGTTTTAGTAGTATAACTTTAAGCAATAGTATATTATTTACTAACTCTAAGATCCCCTTAGTTAGCTAATATATATCTATAATTACCTTAGAGTTCTATAACTTAACTATTAATACTAATATAACTCTATAAGATATTCTATTAAACTAAAGAGACTTTAAGAAAGCACTTTTCTTTCCTTTATACCCTCCTACTCCTTTACTTATAGATAGTAATATAATAGACTTTAGAAATAATAATAATATTATGCTATTTCTTATAGCGGATATTCCTTAACCTATTCGTAGATTATTAGTATTATCTAGGTCTGCTTTATTAGAAATACTAGATAATAAGCTTAAATACCTTAGATACTAGCTTTAGTTATAAGCCTTATAGATACTAAGTCGCAGTATAACTATTAAGCTATACCTAAGAACTATACTTATAGATATATTATTATATACTAAGAGACCTAGTCCTTTAAATAAGTATAACTATAGCTATATAGACTATATCTAGTAAAGAGTTAACTAGTAGGATTAAATTAAGTAGAATACGCCTAAGGGAGCATATTATTATAATATCTTACGCCTAGTATAATAAGGCGGGTAGTTTTAGCTATTCTAAGGGTTAGAATAGGATAAGGAGTATAATAAAGAGGAAGAGGTAATAAGGTTATTATTAAGATATAACCTATAGTAGAAGATAGTTAAACCTAAGGGACTTTCTTAATAATAAGATCGCCTACCTAGAAGATATTATTAATAAAATAGATCTATAAATAGAGTTTATTTACTATTTCTATAAAGTAGTTTTATTTAGTTTTTAAGACTATCTTTTATAATATTATAAAGAGTCTTAAGAGGATAATTAGGATAGGATAAGATAGACTTAGCTATATAGCTTTTAAAAAGCTCCCTTAGTATATAGACCTATTATAAGAAGACTATAGAGTAGAGCGTAGAGGAGAGGAGTATAGCAGACTAGAGTATTATTTATATATTATTATAATAAGTACCTTAATAATCCTATACCTCGTTTTCTAGTATTTTTCTTAGTAAATATATACCTAATTTAGATAATCTCTTTTAATTAGATCTACGAATTTTCTTATATATCTTTTAAGCTTACTTTTAATATTCTTACCTGTTTATAGGTAGAGTTATATTATTTATTGTCTTTCTAGTTCCTATCGGTTCTAGCCCTTTCTAGTAGTTAGGCGAGAGCAGAGGCGCGAGGTCCTAGTTAAGTAGGAAGGGTATATAGAGCCTACCTAGGAGCCTATAGAGGCTATTATAGAGACCGCTATAGTAAATAGGTATAAAGCCCTATATAGGCTAGTTATAGATAATAATAATAACCTAGCCTATACCTAGGGGGGGACTAGCTAGGAGGGGGGATAGTATTATAAACTATGCCTAGGTTAAGCCTACCTAAGCTTCTACTAAGGTTTACTACCTTAAGGAGCTACCTAGAGCCTACCTAAGGCTTACCTAGTTATTCCCTATAGACTAGCGAAATCTCTACTAGAGAGGAAAACTTCCCCTTTTCCTCTTTAGCTTAAATAAATAGTATTATAGCAACCTCTAATTAAATAAACTTAGGTCTAACCCCTCGCAATAGGTATATTAATATTATTATTAAATTTGCTTATACTAGGTATAAATAATAGATAGAATTTATTAATAAGCTCTTAGACTTATTATTAATACTCTTATCTCTAATAGTCTAATATATCTATAGTAATATTAGGAGGGTAATTATTATAATATTAAGGTATATAGAATAGATAACTATCTAGATACTTTAGGTGGAGTAGTTCGTCTTCTAGGCTATCTAGGCCTAGTAAATCTATTAAAGTAATAGCTAAAGACATATTAATAATAAAGGTATCCACAGATAAAGTAATATCTATATATTATAACGAGCCTAAGCGTTATCCCTTGCGGAGTATTATTAGCACGGAGCTAAAGTATAAGAAAGGAAGCGTATAGTCCTAACTAGTAGTAATAGCGTATAATAAGGATCTATAAGATAGCTACTATAGGTTAGAGAAGGTAGAAGGCTATATAATATAGCTATATAGCGTGACTAGTAGTGCTCGATATTAAATTAGTATATTAAACCTATAACCTAAGGGAAGGACGTAGTTCTAATCTATATATACCTATACTTATTATTATTATAATAGTTAATAAGGTATAGTTAAAGTAATAGAGATAGAGCTGCTATTATCTATAACTAGGTAGTCGTTCTTATATAGGTTACCCTAATAGATATAAAGAGCGTATTTATATAAGAAATATCCCCTAAGAATAAACTTATAAGATATAGAGTGCGAAGGGTTAGACCCGAGTTTATTTTATAAGAGGTCGCTATGATACTATTTATTTAAGCTAGAGAGGAAAAGGGAAAGTTTTCCTCTCTAGTAGAGATTTCGCTAGTCTATAGGGGATTACTAGGTAGGCCCTAGGTAAGCCCTAAGTAGCTCTCTAGGTAGTAAGCCTAGATAGAAGCCTAGGTAGGCTTAACCTAGGTATAGCTTATAATACTATCCCCCCTCCTAGCTAGCCCTCCTATAGATATAAGCTAGGTTATTATTATTATCTATAACTAGCTTATATAGGGCTTTATACCTATCTACTATAGTAATCTCTATAATAGTTTTTATAGGCTCCTAGGTAGGCTCTATATACCCCTCCTACTTAACTAGGACTTTATACCTCTACTCTCGCCTAACTACCTTCTATTATACTATATATATCTCCTCTATATACTACTTAACTTAGCTATTATTAGCTATAAGTAGTAGTAGCTAGGGATCTATCCTTATCTAAGTAAGTAAGGGGTCCTCTAATACCCTCTAGAGGAGGTCTATATAGAACCTCGGGTAGATATTACTAAGTATACCTAACTTAATAATATATACGCTTAGGACTCCTATTATAATATATTTATAATATAACTATAATAGCTTCTTACTAGGCCTAGAGCTCTTATAGTTAGCTATTAAAAGCTAAACCTTATTACCTACTTAGTACTCTTCTATAGGTATCTTATACTAGTTTATATTCTCCTTGCTATATTACTAGGCTACTATAATACTTACTTAGATAAAGTTTATTACTTCTTATAATCTTATTACTAAGAGGGTAGCTACTATATTCCTAGAGAGGGTCTCCTATACTATATTATCTATAATAAGTATAGGGTTAGTATAATACCTATATTCTAAGAAGAATAGCAAGAGCCTAGTTATATTACTAACCTTATTATAGAGCGCTAGCTAAGTAATAGGTAGGAGCTACCCCTAGTTATCCTATACCTAGGTTATAAATACCTATAAGATAGCCTATATCTCCTAGTTCTACCTCTTAGTATTACTATTAGTCTATAAGTAGTATATAGTACTTAATAGTCTCCTTATATTAGTAAGGTAATAGAATTTAGCCTAGAAGTAGCTTATCTAATTAGACCCTTAATTACTAATAATCTTATATAGGAATCTATAGAACTAGAAGTAGGAGGTAAGGAACTAGTAGGTATAAGCTTCTACTTCTATAATACCTATCTCCTCTCATATTACTAACTTACCTAGCCTATTTAATATAACTTATAAGTATTAGCTAATATTATTCTTTATAAGTAGTAAGTCTATAATAAAGTCTATTAAGAGGTCTAAGTATACCTAGATAGGTACTAGTAGGGGCTTTAGGAAACCCCTCTTAGCTTACCTCTAGATATATATCCCTCTATAGATGTTATAATTCCTTATAAATCTCTATATTATCTATAATTATCCTAGCTAGTAGAAGAACTAGCTTACTATTTCTAGCGTGCTATTATAGCCTAGGTAGGTAGTTATACTTAAGTTATAGCTATACTAGATAATCTTTATATAAAGCTCCTCTAGTAAGTTATTATTATCCTCCCTACTAGGTATCTATAGCTTTCCTCTAAATATTAGCCTCCTCTAACTATTAATATTATACTTATTAATTTAGACCTTAGCTTTTATATCTAATAGGAAGCTCTAAAGCTAGTAAGTAATTATATAATATATAGCTTTATATATTATATCTTTCTTTATAGTTTCTAGCTATAATACCTATAGTTTAGGGTTACTATTAAAAACTATAATATCTAGGATATTAATATAGCCCTTTTAACTTCTCCTTATAAGGGGGCTAGCTATAGGGTCCCTATAGGGGTAGGTATAGTCTAGTATTAGCTATAAAACCCTCCCCTATTTCTACTTATTATTATACCCTCGTAGTATATCTTATTCTCTCTAAGAGAGGGTATTAGGGATTACTACTTCCTTATTAGGGTAGTATTTACTAATAAAGTTATACTAGAATAGCTCCTCTACTTACTAGCTCTAGCGCTCTATAAGGCGCTACTTTTTTATAAAGTATTTAAGCTCCTAATAATCTATTAGTATCTTAAAAGAAGCTATATTATATAGCTCCGCCCTCTATATATATAAGTAGGAAAGGATTACTAGGAGCTCCTTATTATAGATAGGGTAGTTATACTCTATAGGGGAGAGCTTCTATAAGTAGAACGCTATAGGGCGCCTAATACCCTCTAGATTAATCTAGGAGAGTCCCCCTCTTAGTATAAATCCTAAGTAGTTAGTCTTATTAATAATCTTATCTTTTAGATTAAACTAGTAGAATACTAGCTAGATATTAAAGAGCTACCTACGCTAAGAGAAAGCTCTTCCCTAGTTATCCCCTTATTAGAATATTATATTCTTCTTAATAAGCTCTATAAGTAGTCCAATTATATCCCTATACCCTAGTATAAATATATTATAGTAGTTTATAAACCCTAGTGTCACTATACTGCAGGTCATATCCTATATACTACTATTAGTCACCGCCTAGCCGCGTACATAGACCGCTCCCGCGCGCCTACGCGCGGAGCCTCCTAGATAGGATTAATTATTATATACTATATACCCTAACCTTATTCCTATAATATCTAGTGGTATAACTATAGTTACTTTAATCCTTAAGGCTAACGTAGTTAACTATATAATAGCGAATATCATGATAGGTATATAAGCTACTTATTTTTAGCCTCTTTCTAATACTACTAACGCTAATACGCTATTACTAGCGCTTAACCGCACCGCTACTAATATATACGTACTAGCAGAGTTCTTTATAACTTCGAGAGATCCCGCGAGGGATTACTAATACTACTAACGCTAATACTAACGCTCCTAACACCTCTATACGCCTTAGGACCCTTTGTAATAGCTATTAATTAAGACCCTTTTACTAAGCTAGTCTCGCCCTATACTACCGCTACCCTACTATAAGTATAGCGCTGCTAACTCTTATAATAAGAACGGGTTATATTACTATATATTTGCGAATAACTACGGTTAGTAATATCGCTATAGGCTCTGCTATGCTAACCTCTCTTCTTATAACGCCCTATTTTAGTATATTCGCGAACCTTCGCTATA
Organism: Colletotrichum ledebouriae; assembly: GCA_036785755.1. Lineage (NCBI taxonomy): Eukaryota > Fungi > Ascomycota > Sordariomycetes > Glomerellales > Glomerellaceae > Colletotrichum > Colletotrichum ledebouriae. The sequence goes on from JAVHLU010000046.1 coordinate 10,135, forward strand.
TGCGCGAGAGGGCTCCTAGTCTTACTCTATGCGAGTTAGTACCCTTCCGAAAGGTTCTAAATCCCCTTATACTAATACTAAAGTAACTAAGAAATCCTCGCTACTACTCTTATAGAGTCTCTACCGCGCTGCTACTCTTACTAGCTAAGCCGCCTCCCTTATTACTACTTACCTCTATACGCCCCCTCGTTAATAGCCCGCGCCCCTTTAACTACGCTACTTTAAGCTATATATACTAGCGCCCCCGCTGCTTTAAAGCGCTCCTTTCTCGCAAAAGCTACTACCCCTACTGCTTTAAACCGCTCCTATACTACTAATAATCCTAGCTACCTCTATACTATTAGGCTCTAGTTTTAGGTATAATATACCTTTCTAATTACTACCCGCTATAATACTATAGCGCCTATACTCCTATAAGACGTATTATATAATAGCGAGGAACTTTAACTTTAGGGAATTTAACTATATAGGTTTTGCTTATTATAGGATAGATAATATAAGTAATAATAAGGCCTCTATAAGTAATAAGGAGGACTCCCTAAGCGAGGAGGGCTCTATAGATAATAATAATAATAATAATAGGGAAGACTCTCTATCTAAGGGCTCTAAAGATAGTTTAAGTACTACTAAATATAGCTATAGCGACGCTAATATCCACGACTGCGCTAAATATAGTAGCGATAATACTACTAGTAATAACTATGCTAACTATAGTAGTAATAATACCGCTAGTAATAGCTACGCCGCTAGACGTAGCGAGGGCTATATAAGCAACTACGAGGCTAAATATAGCGATAGCTATACTAATAACTACGCTAATAACTACGCTAATAGCTATACTAATAACTACGCTAACGGCTATAGCGATAGCTATATCAATAGCTACGCCGATAGCTATAATGATAACTACGCTTTAGAGGGCTATTATAGTAATAGGATAGATGATTATTAACCTATAGATATACCCCCTTCGCGCTGCCTCGGGCGCGCGAAGCTATAGGTTATAGGAATAGGTTATTACTATTAATTACTATAATATAGTATTATTCGCCCGTATATACGCGCGTAGTAATAGGGACTATTACTCTTTTTTTATAGAGGGGCAGATATCACTATACTATAGGTTATATCCTATATATTACTATTAGTTACCGCCTAGCTGCGTATGTAAACCGCTCCCGCGCGCCTACGCGCAGAGCCTCCTAGATAGGATTAATTATCACATACTATATACCCTAACCTTATTCCTATAACACCTAGGAAGCTTTAGATACTTTTTAGGGAGATAAGGGGTATAAGGAATAATAGCGGGTGCAGGGTATAGAGCCACGCTATTAGTAAAACGTCGGCGAATTAGTAGTAAATATATAAACCTTAAGAAAACTCTATAAGCTAGAGACTTAGAAGGTTAAGTAATAGTTTAATATAACTACGTATACCTATATTTTAGTATTCTAGCTCTTCCTAGTTTAGGCTTATAGCTATACTCTTATAACTCTATTACTTTTATCTTAATTTAAGAAACTAGCGCTAGTTAGAATATCTAAGATAAACTAGCGATAATATACTAATAAATTAGCAATAGAGTTTAACTATAACGAACTCCAGGCTAGGTATATAGAATATAACTAATAGGGTTTTAGCTAATATAACGTAGGTTACTTACTAAGCCCTAAGATATAAGGGATATAGCGTAAACGCTATAATAGGGGGATAGATAACCCTAGTAATAATATAGTAGGAGAGATAACCCTAAGGGGGCGGGCTTAGTTCTAGATAGTACTAGAGTAAGTAGACTAACCCTCGCTTAGTAAATAAATAGCAAGTAGTAGCTAATAGGGCACCCCGCGGAAGACCCCCTAAGAAGCTAATATCTTAGGTATCCTTACTTAAGCAATAGGATTACTATAGAGGTAGTAGGAGAGCTTTATAGAGTAAATATATTTATAATAGTAGTAGTATAAGGAATAAACTACTACCCTACTATAGGAACTTACTAACCGCCTAGTAACGAGGTACTTATAAGATAATATAAGAAACCCCCTGCGTATAACTATTATATTATAAGTAAGGACTTTACTATAAACTAGTTTAATAACTAGATCTAGGTAGTTAAAGATAGATACTAACTATACGCTAGTAGTATACTAGAGCAATAGATCTAATAGATACTTATAAGGATAAGCTTATCCCTATAGACCTAGTAGTAATACTATAGGGCTAGGCTAGAAGGAGACCTAGCTTAGGCTAGCTTTATAGTATTTATATACTAGTAATATATTAACCTAGAGCTTTAAGAGTAGAAGTATTATAAAAAGCTAGATATAATAAGGTAGAAGGAGATATAGTTATTAATATAGGTTTTTACTAAATAGTTAGTAATATATTAGAACTTAGGTATAGTTAGTATAGAAGATAGTAAGGCTAAGGCCTATATATTAAATTTCTAACTAGCCCCCTTTTTATATAGGGAGCTTAAATATTAGAAGGTTAAAATATAGAGACTAAGGGATATAGCTATAGAAGTAGAACGCTTATAGGAGATATATTACTAATAGAGTAGTAGGACCCTGCGGAGCAAAAGTAGGAAGCGATATATAAGTAAAGAGTATATACTAAGGGTCCCCCTTATAGCAAGGGCGAGCTAAAGGGGGGGGTAGTAGAGCTCTAGCTATAAAACTATATAAGGTTCCTAGAGCCTAATACCTTATTAAATAATTAATAATATATTATAGGGATCTAATAGGAGCTAGCTTATATTTAGCTCTAGTATATAACTTATAATATCTAACCCCTTAGTATATTTTAGCTATAAGAAGAAAGGGTATAAGAGGGTAAACTACCTAGATAAATAATAAAATATAAATAAAATACTAGTAAGATACTAAGCGTTTACTAAGAAAGCGAGGGTTAATATAATCTAATCTATAAGGGAGGTTAAGGAACTTAACTTATTAGGAAATAAATAAGCTAGGGAATTATATTAATAACCCCTATACTTATATTAAAACTAGATACCTTCCTAAGGAGAGATATTATAAAGGGATAAGTAATTATTCTTTAGAACGTTACTAAATAAGAAGTAGTAATTAATATAGATTCCTATTCCTAAGTCGATATTATTAGTAATTAACTAGTAAAGTCCTTATAACTATAACCTATAGTAGCGCGCGCCCCTATATTAGAGGGGTTTAATAGGTCCTCTATAATAAGCTAGAATATATACTAGTTAACCTTCTTCCTTATCAACTTAAGGGGATAACTAAGGAAGATATAGTAACTCTTTACTAAAGCTCCCTATACTAAAGGAGTAGGGGACCTCCTCCTATTATAATACTCTATAAGAAGGGAGGGTATTATAATTAATACCTAGATAAATACCTAGGGATATAAGCGCCTTAGTATTACTAAGCTATTAGTATTTATATAAGAGGTTATTAAAAATAGCTAGAGGGCTTATATTATATATATATTAGGGAATATTACCCCCTATAAGCTACTAATAGAGGCCCTAGGCGAAGAGGATATCTTAGAGGGTAAAGTAGAATTATTACTAGAGCTACTTAGCGAATAAGTAATATTTAATAAGTAATTAGTAAAGGAATACCTAGCCTTAGAGGGTATAGAATATATTATTAACTTAGTTAAAGGGAAGAAACCTCTATATAGGCCTATCTACTTATTAAATAAGTACTAGCTAGAGGAGCTCTACTAATATATTACTAATAACTAAGTAATAAGGCGGATTTAACTCTTAATAAGTAAGGCGGGCGCCCTTATTCTCTTTATACTTAAGAAGGATAGATCCTTATATCTTTATATAGATTATTAAGGCTTTAATAATATAATACTAAAGAACTAATATCTACTCCCCTTTATTAATAAGCTATTAGATAGGCTTAAGGGAGTGAAATAGATCTTAAAGATTAACTTTTAAGATATATATTATTATATCTATATTAAGCTAGAAAACTACTAGAATATAGCTTTTAGGACTTATTATAGGTATTTTAAATATACTATTATACTATTTAAACTTATAAACGCCCTAGCGATATTCTAGGTATATATTTACTAAGCGCTCGCTAAGCTATTAGATACTTATTATATTACTTATATAGATAATATTATAATCTACTCTAAGATAAGAGAGTAGTATATAAAGAACCTTTACTAAGTGCTCTATAGGCTTTACTAGTAAGTACTCTATATTAAGCTTAGTAAGTATAGGTTCTATTAATAACGAGTAGAGTTCCTAGGGTATATTATTACGCTTAAAGGTATATTAATAGACTAAACCCACATCCGAGCTATTACTAAATAGAAGCTACTTAAGATATATAGGGAGATCTAAGTCTTCCTAGGATTCTATAATTTCTATTGTAAGTTTATTATAGGCTATTTAGGTATTATAGCCCCTATAACGTCCTTACTAAAGGGTAGTAAGAATAGTAAGAAGGGAAGCGAATTTTACTAGGTAGAAGAGGCCTAATAGGCTTTTAAATAGCTCTAAGCTGCTTTCTACTTAGTAACTATTCTCTAATATTAGGACCTAACTTATAAAATAAGGGTTAAAACGGATACTTCTATAAAGGCTATATCTAATATCCTATTATAATATATTAATGGCCTCTGGCCACTGCATAGTGATTTTACCTACTTAAGTGCAATAGACCTTCTAACTCCGCGCCTCCTGATAATATATAGCCTTCGGTTATATGATTATAACTCTCCTAACTATAGCTATACTTATATATACCCTACTAGATAGCCTCACGATCTTTAACTTTATATTAATAATAACGTGGTTTTTAATTATTTAATAGACTACGAAACTATTTACTTTTCCTCTCGCGCACTACCCGCGCCGCTATCAAATACCGCCTCTATCACCGCTTCGTCCGCTAGCTATGCCGTCGTCAGCAACGCTCTCTCTGTGTTAAAGCTTGAGGGCCATGCCGACGATGCGCTCTCTGTGTGTGACGGAGTGGTCGAAGAAGGAGCGGGTTTCATCGATCGCATCGATGCCAAACTCTCTATATGCGGGGTCTAGTGCCGACATGGTTAAGGGATGAGGATAAGGATAAGGGAGAGGCATAAGGCCCTGCTCGCAGCAGAGCTTCTTTTGCTTCTAGCTATAAGAACCTCTTAGGAAAGACCTCTCTAGTTAAGGAGTTACCTCTTATATAATAATATTTACTTTTAATACCTTACTAGAAGGTCGACCTTTTAAGTTAAGGAGTTATCTTATATAGTAGCTTTTATAGCACCTTACTAGAAGGTTTAGCGAGGGCGTTATTATAAGAGCCTTAGTAGCCCGTTAGCTCTAATATAATTAGCCCTAGTATAGCGCGTATCTAACTTTATAATATTTAGAGGGTTTGCTTATAAGTAGTAGGAATATATAGGGTTCTTATATTATTTTCTTTAACTAGTAGAAGGTATAGGTTAAAATACCTATATAGTATTTCCTGAATTATACTTATAAACTAGGTAAATTTATTATAGTCTTTTTGCGAAGGGGCTGCGGCGTAATTCCGAACTTAATAATATATTAATAGCTAGTAGCGGCTAGTTACTTATTATTTATAGAAGCTTAGCGATACTAAGTAGCGTTAGAGAGTAGGCTAATAGGAGCTTCTCGCTATAGTTAAAAGCCTAGACTACTAGGCTTATTACCTTTAGGGTATATTAAAGAAGTTTATAGTCCTAATAGATTACTAGGCGCTAACGGGAGTTATTAGCATATTAGCATAGGACCTTTAGGGAAGGCTTGCTAGATAGGTATATAAACTCTTAGCGTTTAACTTTAACCTAGAGTATAAGTTAGGGGTTATAAACCTAGTAGATAAGCTATCTAAGAGGCTAGATTATATAGAGGGGGAGGTAAAATATAATAATATACTCCTAACCCTAGCGAGGAAGCTAGGGTTTATTAGTAACTTACTAATAGACCTCTAGATATATATTACTACTTTATAAGGTAATATAGAGACCTTAAAATTATTTATTAATACTATAAGGGCTAGTATAAAACGACGCCCCTTCTAGATAGATAGCTCTAGGGGTAGAGATACCTTAGTCTCTAGTTAGTATAGCGCTTTATAGTATACTAATACTACTATAATTATAATAGCTATAATAACCTAATACTAAAGAGTAAGGGAAGATATAGAGAATACTTAGCGAGAGGTTATTAACCTAGAGGACTTACTTAGAGCTAGGGTTACTATAGCGTAGTAGTATATCCTATACTAAGTTATAAGGGAGCTTATAACGGGTAAAATAGTATATAGTTAGTAACCCTCTAAAGTAATAGAAGGTCTTATCTATAGACTATAGGCTAATAACTTATACTACTAGACCTAATTAGAGAGGGTATATTAACTAGCTAGTAATTATAAGGGCTATATAATTAATAGCTATAGAACCTTATTCTATAAGGGAAGGTTAGAGATATTATAAGAGAGGTCCCTAAGACTTAAAATCCTTTGCTAATACTATAATAACTATAGGGCGGGTTATATAGGGGTAAGTAAGACTACTAAGTTAATCTCGAGGAAGTTCTATTAGCTAAGCTTAGCTATAGATATATATAATTACGTTATAAGGTGCTATATATACTAAGGGATCTACGTTCTAAGGCATAAGCCCTATAGAAAGTTATACCTACTACCCCTACTAGTATACCTATTTTAGGAAATTAGTATAGACTTTATTACTAGACTACTACTAAGCTATTAGTATAAAGGCGGGGAGTATAATATAGTTCTTATTATTATATACTAGATACCTAAGTTCGCTATATTAATCCTAATAATAAAGTAGCTAATAGCTACTAAGTTAGTGCGGATTATCTATAAATAGGTTAAGTACTGTTTTAATACCCTAGAGGATATTATTAGTAACTAAGATAAGCTCCTTACTAGCTAATTTTAAGAGGAATTTATAAGAGAGAGGGCTATTAAGCGCTACCTCTTTATTATATATTACCCCTAGACTAATTAGTAGTTTAAAAGGATATACTAGATATTAGAAAAGTACCTATAAGTATATACTAGTAACTCGCTATAAGAATAAGCTATCTAGTTACCTGAGGCTAAGTTTATATATAATAATAGTCGCTATAGCACTACTAGCTACTTACTAATAGAGGCTTTATAGAGCTACTAGCCGCGTTATATAGAATATATAACCCCTATTTATAGGGTTATAGTATAGGGCGTAAGGGAGTGAATTAAATATATTTTAAGGCTTTATAAGAGGGCCTAGGAATAGTAGTAGAAGGCTACTAAGGTATAAGCTAAGTATTATAACGCGAGGTATAAGGAGTAGACCTACTATTAGGGATAAGTCGTTAGGCTATTAACAAAGAACTTCTAGTTTAAGAATAAAAAACTAGCGCCTAGGTTTATATAAGTAGCTATTACGGAAGTAGTTAGTATATAAATATATAGAGTTTATTTACTACTATAGTACTAAAGGATATATAATATATTCTTAATTACCTTACTAGAGCTATAGGATAATTACTAAGTAAGTAGCGAGGGCTTACTTATATACCTAGAGCTTAAGGATAAGCTAGAGGAATAGGAGGTAAAAGAGATTATTATATAGCAAGGCGTTAGTAATAAAATATAATATTTAGTTAAATAGGTAGGATAGCCTATAGAATATAATATATAGGAGCCTATAAAGAACTTAGCGAATATATAAGAGGCTATTTATAAGTTTAATAGATAATATAAGAGGGCTTATAAGAGGTAGGACCACTAGTTACTAAAACTGCTATAATAAGTTAGCAATTATAAACTATAAGACTATAAAATAGAATTTAAATTAGAAGCAAAATATTAATTAAATTAAGCGGCGAATTATTGCTAATATTATAGCAAAAAGGGGTATTATCCTATAAAAGGGGAAAAGAGCTAACTATCTAATTAGTTATTAATTTCTTAGGATAGCTATAGGGGTAATTACTATAACTGCTATAACTACGAGTAGTACTATTATAACTATTATAGTAACTAGTTGCTAAACTAGCGCTATTAGTATCCTTACTATTACTACCTATAGGCTAACTACTAGCTAACTTATTACTAGCGCTACTACCTAACTTGCTACTAGAACTATTACTATTAGAGATAGTAATAGTAACCTTAGCTCTCTTAGTCTTCTTTACTAACTCTTCGCTACTACTTTAGCTATACTTAGTAGGGGTTTAGAGGTAAGAAGCGCGGGAGATAGGGTAAGTATTAGTAATAATAATAAAGCAGGAGGGGATATTATTAGTAGTATACTTAGCGAGGTTTTCTTAAAGCTCCTTATAAGACCCGGGGAAAAAGGTAATATTATACTTATAAGCGCCTATAGGGACTAGCTTTATTAAAGGGTTATTAAGTAGGTAGTTAATCACGTTATAGAGGTAGTTAATAGGACTATTATTATAAATATATAGTAGCTAGGTAGCCTTTAGGCGCTAAAGAATATTAATATTATTATAAAGGGTACTAACTTAAAAACTAATAGTTAGTAGGATATAATTAGCAAGGGAATAGCGAGTAATAGCCTATATAGACTAGGATATTAAGCGCGAGGTGCTTATAGATAGAGGTAAGCTCCTAGAGCTAAAGCTACTTTATATTATAGCTATTACTACTAGTAATAGGATTATAAATAAGCTTAGTAATATATTTCTATATTACTAAATAGTTACTAAGTATAGCTAGAATATAATAATAATAAAGAGGGGTTAGAATATTATTATACTACTAGATCTAGATCTAGTAGAATATATTTTAAGTTATCTAGGCTACGCCCTAAAGCTTCTAAGGGACCTAAAAAACGTTAATATATAGTAACTTATTAGCGAATTAGTAGAGACTTATAGTAGTATATTTCTTCTTATTAAAGTTATAATAGATATACTTCTGCGCGTGCTTGCTATATATATAGCGAAGGTGGATAATATCCTAATATATTTTATAAAGATAGCTAAGGTAAGGATAGCTATTATTAGTATTACTAGTAAGATTATTAGAAAGAATCTCGGGATTATAGAGGTATTTTATAAGAACTACGCCTATATACGCGAGATAAGATATTATAGAGAGCTATTAGCAAGAGGCTAGAAAGGGATATAAGTAAGATTAGAAGAGAAGAAAAAGAAAAGGAGAGAACTTAATAATTATAATAAAAGCTTATAAAATAAGCGCTAAAATAGGAGAGGTAGCTAGATTTAAAAAGATTATAAAGAAGAGAAATTCTAACTAGGTTAGAGATCTTAAAAAGAAGATACCTTTTTATATTTTAAGTTACTAGGTAATAAGGCTAAATAATTACTAGTTATATACTACTAAATAGTTATATAACTATTAGTAACTAATTAAAAAATAATAATAATAATTAAAATTTAAAAATACTTATAACGCGCTAGGAAAACGAAAATATATTATTCGCTATAACTACCTAGATCTAGTGTAGAGGGCGAGAGTAAATAATATAATAAAGGTATAGAGACGCTACTCTATAGTTAGTAAAAATATCTATAATAATATAGAGCTATATTACCCTACTTATACGCCTTAGGGACTAAGGCTTTAGAGGGGGGGGTAATTATAAGGAATAATAGCAGGTATAGGGTATAGAGCTAAGCTATTAGTAAAACGTTAGCGAATTAGTAGTCAATATATATACCCTTAAGAAAACTCTATAAGCTAGAGACTTGGAAGGTTAAGTAATAGTTTAATATAACTACGTATACCTACGTTTTAGTATTCTAGCCCTTCCTGGTTTAGGCCTATAGCTATACTCTTATAAGGGGTAGCTACTTAGTAATTACTTAGAGTTTGTTAGGGTTATAGGAGAAGCCCTCTCTAGTAGTTATTATAAACCCTATATATTTAACCTTCTTTACTAAGAACTTATACTTTATAAGATTAAGATTTAGCTTAATATCTACTAACCTCTAGAGGACCTCCTAGACCTTTCTCTTATAGTCTTCCTTCGTTCTATTAGAATAGATTTATATATTATTTATATAAGTAGTAATAAAGTTATTAAGAAAGTCCTATAGAGTATAATTAATATATTACTAAAAGCTAGTAGGGGCGCTAGTTAGGCTAAATAGGTAAACTACTTACTTAAATAACTTATATTAGATATAGAATATAATTCTCTCCTAGTACTCCTCTACTACTCTTAACTTATAGAAAGCTATTATTATATCTAGCTTAGTATATTACTTAGCTATACTTATCTAATATAATATCTTAGAGATTAATCGGAGGGGGTAGTAATCTTTCTTAGTAATTATATTAAGAGCTTTATAATTAATATAGAAGTAAATTCCTTTACCTAGCTTTCTTATAAAGAATACTAATACCTTAATAGGTAAGCTACTAGCTTTAATAAACCCCTTATCTAGGAGGTCTTATAAGGTTTCTTTTAATACTAGTAGCTCTTTTTTTAATATACTATAGAAGGGGCCCTAAGGGAGTAATATCTCCCTTCTATCTAGTCCTAGTATAAAGTTAATTTAGTAGTTTACCCCTAGTTACTTAGGGTATAGTAAGTAAGCTTTATTAGGGTTAAATAGGTTAGGAAACTCCCTTAAGACCTAGCTTAGTAAATAGTATTATTAATCCTCCTTTAATTTTAGGTTTAAGGCTTTCTTAATATTAGCTAAGTTAATAGCTTATATTAATATCTCTATAATACCCTCCTAATACTTACCCTATTATCTTACTAGGTATTAGTAGATTATAGAGAATAAGGGTATATTAAGGAACCTTATAGCCCTTATTTCTTTTATAAGGGGCGTTTCTTCTTAATCCTTTAAGTATAGCTTAACTCGCCCCCTCTTATAATATACTTAGTAAGCTATAGCGTTATAAATAACCTAGTTCTATTCTATCTAGGGGCGCCCTAAGAGGATATTAAGGTCTAAGCTATTAAATATATATATAAAAACATACTAGGTATAGCTACTTATTTCTAAGTTAGGCGCTACTATACCTAGAGGATTACTTAGTAATAATTTACTAAGTATATATCCTCTTATAAGTTATAAGTTAGTATCTTTTCTTAATATATAGAAGGTAAAGGTATTAAGCTAGGGAAAGGTTAATTATTATATAAGTATTACTCCTAATATTTATTAAGGTATAAGCTAGATATTTTTTATTAACTCTAACTTAGATAATAATAAGCTTATTATTAGCTAGTTATTCTTATTTATATTCCTTCTAACTTAATATCTCCTTCTTAATAAGCTCTAGGGCTTAATTTTACTCTAGAGTTAGTTTTTCCTAACTCCTTATCTTCTTCTAAGGAGTTAGCTACTACCTAGTAATTATTTATAACCTTATAGTATACTAGTTCTTCTTTTAGGGTTTTTACTTTTATAACCCTAAGTAGCTAATCTTCTTTATTAAAGTAGTACTAAGTAATATAACCTCTAACTCTATAAGTATAATAAGTATAGGAGTCCCTTATACCCTTCTAAAGCTATTAGTATTATACTAGGGAGGTACCTAAGGAGGACCTAGAGCTTTAGTAGTTATAGCATCTTACCTCCTTAACTTATAAGATATATATAGCTTTAATTATATAAGTATTCCCCTTAGTATCCTTAGTAATAGGTCTCTAGTAGGTTACTAAGTAATTACTAGAGACCTTTTAATACTTTACTTTCTATATAATACTCTAAACCTTTGAGAGCTAGCTATTATAATTAGCTAGTAGGTTAATAGTAATAAGCTAGTCCCTTAGCTTAGGGATAAGGGAGGCCTTCCAGAAGCGAGATTGTGAGGGTATAGATGGCTAAAGGCCTAGATCGGGGAAGAATAACGACTTTGCGTAATAATAGGTATATAGTGGTATATTGAGTATAACTTGGCTTCTTCCCTAATAGTGTGCGGAAGCCCCTTTTGAAGTATGCGTGCGTTGCGCGAGGGTTTAGCGCCCGCTTGGCGCCGCTTACTAATATCCTTATAATTACCCCCCTCTCTAAAGCCTTAGTCCCTAAGGCTCTTATTTAGCTCTCGTGGGCTTAGCTACGGGCTTATTTAAACGATATCCCGTAATAATAATCTAATAATCTAATTATTCTAATGCCGCTTATTTTAGCGTTATTTCAGCGCTCTATTAGCGCGCGTTTAGCGAAAGTTAATATAATAGTATAATAGGGTTATTACAGACTTAATATATACCTATTAAATATCTATATAGCGTTATTTTAGCGCTTTATTAGCGCGCGTTTAGCGAAAGTTATAATATAATAGGGTTATCGCAAACTTAACATATACCTATTAAATATCTATATAGGAGTATTGCAAACTTAACGTATACCTATAGTCCCTATAGCATGGGGTTATCGCAAACTTAACATATACCTATAACTATATAATACGATATCTAGGATAGGGTTATTATAAACTTAACGTATACCTATAACTATTATATATCTCGGGTTAATACCGAGGATACGCCGATCGTACGCCGAATAGTAGCCGCGTAACTACGGTCTTCTATACTATAACCACGGTTAATAGTTATCCTCTAACGAATCGAGATACTCGCCCTCTTTTATAGTCTATATAGCGTTTATAGATACCTTTAGCAGTACCTTTAGTAGTACCTTTAGCACTAGGTCGCCGCTAGCTTAATAATAACGCTCCTCTATATACCCCTTCTAGAAGTAAATAATATAAGTATAGTTCTTCTAGTACTTATTAGTAGTATAGCCTATTTAACTACACGTTATATAGTCTCTAGGTTATATAGTCTTCGTAGGCTATTTAGTCTCTAACGCTTCTACGATAGCACGCTACTTATAGTATATTTCCTAGGCTCTTTTAGTAGCTATAGCTACCTCTAGTAGCCTCTAGTTATTAAACTACTACCGCTCTAGGTCCCTCTAAACCTATAGGCTTAAGTAGTAGAAGAATAAAAAAGCTAGTATATAGCTATCTTTATAGGGCGTTCCTAGCGCTTATAATATTATTAACTACTTAGCGAAGAAGCGGAGAGGGCTCTGCTCTACGCCCTATTAAGCCTTATAGAATAGGCTATATAAGCGCTGCTCTTAGAGGGCTAGGTTAATATAGAATTAGCGAGCGAATATAGAGAAGTTAGCTTATATAGCCTTATAGCTAAGGGTAGTAGCGTTATTCTACTAATATATCTAGAGTATAGGGGAGAGCTTCATGAGTACTTACTATATATAGTAGCTATTAGAGATATTATAGAGGTTATTTATATCCTATATAGTAGTAAGCTAATTTACTACTTACGCGGGAGTAGAGTCCTCCTTAAGAGTAGCGTAGGAGTAGGCTAGAGGGCGCTTATATTAGCGCGCAGTTAGCGCGCGGTTAGTAAGGGCGCGTAGTAGGTCTATATAATTAGTATCTTAGCGTTAGATAATATATAGGAGCTCTATAATAACTATATTACTCGAGGGCGTATCTATAGGTATAGTTAAGGGTATAGCTATATTAGTAGTTATTATAATAAGCGCGGGCATAGCAGATAAGGCTAGTAAAAAAATTCCGCTATTAGCGCTAGCGTTAGTAATAGTATAGTAGGTAGTCAGGCGCGTAGTTATTATTCTAGGCTAATCTCTCGAGACGAGGTAGAAGTTATATAATTATAAGGGTATAGATAGCTAAAGGCCTAGATTAGGGAAGAATAACGACTTTGCGTAATAATAGGTATATAGTAGTATATTAAGTATAACTTAGCTTCTTCCCTAATAGTATGCAGAAGCCCCTTTTGAAGTGTGCGTGCGTTGCGCGAGGGTTTAGCGCCCGCTTACCGCCGCTTACTAATATCCTTATAGAAATCTAGACTTAGCTTAGCTAATTTATATTACTTATATTAGCTAATATTCGCTTAAACCTTAGTAAGAAGGTTATTAGAGCCTTATTCTCTTTTTACTAGAGGGTCTATAGTTAGGCTATAGCTTATAATTAGATATTAGGGTCCTTATAAGTCTAATTAAAGTAAGTTATAAAGTCCTCTAGGTTATATTATCTACTATCCCCCCTAGCTTTATAAAAAGTAGAGACTACGTATTAAGGAGTAGTATCTAAGTAGGAGTTAATAAGGTATTATACCTCTATATTTATTGGGTAGAACGCCTTATTAATAGTAATCTTATATCTTATTTATTATACCTAGGAGGTATATTCCTTCTACTTACTTAAAAACTTTAGAAGTAGGGGTAGTAGCTTCTAGTATATAATACTAGGTATTACTAGGGCTTTATTAGTAATACTTATAGGGGTCTATATAGCTATATATTAGCTATTCCCCTACTTAACCTCCTATAACTATTACTAGAGGGATTTTATTATTACTATTAAATTAGCTTATAATAGCTTATCTTAAGTTTTAGTTATACTATTATTAACTATCTTACTAACTAATAGGGAGCAGCGCTCTACTTATTATTATTATTATAGTAATAAGCTTAAATATATAAAGGGTTAGACCTAAGTTTATTTAATAAGAGGTTATTATAATACTATTTATTTAAGCTAGAGAGGAAAAGGGAAAGTTTTCCTCTCTAGTAGAGATTTTACTAATCTATAGGGGATTATTAGGTAGGCCCTGGGTAAGCCCTAGGTAGCTCTCTAGGTAGTAAGCCTAGGCGGAAGCCTAGGTAGGCTTAACCCGGGCATAGCCCGTAACATAGAGTTAGTAATATATACTAACTTATTAACTTTAAGGATAAAGCTATCTTATTCTTATAGGATAATAGGGATAGTAGCTATAGAAGAGATTAGAGGTCCTCCTTATCTAATACCTCTAAGTTAAAAGGGCTCGCATAGTTTAATATTAACGCTAGGATAGTACTAGTTTATAAACTCCTAATCGATTAGTAATAGGGCTAAGTAGGTATCTAATAGAGCGCTATATCTACTAGATTGCGTATAGATAACTACTTTAAGGTAGGAGTATGAATTGAATTAGTAGGATATATTATTAATAATAAAGGATATATAAGCTTTAGTATAAGTATAAGGGGGAATTTATATATATTTAATATCTAACTAATCTAAGACCTTATTTATTATAAGTAGGATGCTAATAGCAACCTATTTATCCTCTACTTATGGAATAGAACTTTCTAGGGAAGGCTCTGAAGTAGGGGTAATAAGTAGTAGGATAGTATTATTATCCTTATATTATGCTAGGTTTATTATATTTATTAATAATAGGGGTTAGATATTAGTTAAAATGTTTAATATAATTAATATAGGTTCTAGTTCTCTAGTATTATAGATAATATTAGATATTATTACGTGAGATACCTTTATAATATCCTTAGGAGACTTCTAGCTATGCTTAGCCTTAATGCGGGTAGTATTAGTAGTAAGAATATCTTTATAGTATAGTTATAGTAAAACGCGTTGTATAATTAATAGTTACTAAGGGAGTTTAAAGATTCTAAGTCTAATATAGAGGAGTTATAGGAGTTATAGTTATCTTCCTAGTAAGGGCTTTTATATAGTAATAGAGATTTAGATAGTAAACGCTTATAAGGATATCTTATAGTAATATAGGCTTTAACTAGGCATAGGAATTAGTTACTATTATAATACCTAAATTGGATAGGATAGTTAGTATTATAGTTATGTAGTTATTAGTCCTTAGTTAGCTAGTTATTATAAGTAGGTTTTAAGGCTTATCTATCTATAGTCTTAGGTTTATCTTTAGTAGGTTTATTATAGTTATAATAATTCTATGAATTATAAGGTTTATTATATTATTCCTATAAATATCTAGGTCGAGGTTCTTAGTTATCTTAGCGAGGATAGAAGTTATTATATTATTAGTTACGAGGTTTATAGTTCTATCTAGGATATTAGTCTTAGTATTAGTCTTAATAGTAGTCCTAGTAGTAATTATTATAGTGTTAGTTATAGTAGTTACGATCTTTATGAAGTCGATTATTATAGTTATAATATCTATAATTATCTATAGTATCTAACTACTTCTAGATCTATTCTTAGAGGTCGTGGTTATACTTCTAACTTACTTATGCGGTATACTCCTTAGTAGCGATCTAAGACTTTAGGTCCTAGAGGGTATTATGGCTACTTAGGTAGACGAGGGCGCCTAGATCTAGGTCTATGCCTAATATAAGATATTAATATTAACTATCCTTACTATATTTACTTACTTTATTATATAACTAAATTTTCTTATTAATATATATCTATAATAGTAAGGTATCCCTATTTATAAACGTATACTTAAGCTAATTAGCTTTAATAAGTATAGCTCTATAATCCTTCTAGAAGCGTTCTAGGAGTAGGGTTTTCTATAGTTCTAAGTTAGAAGTTATCTAAGGTATTAATAGTATAGAAGTAATTAAATTACTCGCTACTATCTATTTCCTTTATTAGGATACTATAGCTAATAGCTTAGGCAATAGTTTTAGACCTATATAAATCTATAAGGTATTTAATCTTATTAATATATAAAGATATAGGTATCTTTAAGCTATTATATATAAAGATCTCTAGCTTTAGCTTCTCCTTATTAAGATAGGACTTATATAAATAGGGTTATTATTAGTTATAGGTATAGCTAAAGGTACTATCCTCTTAAATATAAGAGGAAGAAGGATACTTATTATTATAGTATTTAACTAGTTATTCTAATTATTAAGGAGCAGATAGATAGTAAGCGGGAGTATTTAATTAGATAGGGATAGGTTAAGGGTAGGCTTAGATAGGGAAGGGTATCTAGGGGAAGAACTATAAAAAGGATATAGAAATATTAGCTAGGAAGGGTCTTACTTATATAGGACTAGGCTAGTAAGGTATAGGAAGCTATCCCTATAATATGTTAGATTTAGCAGGCTACTAATATTCTTAAGGTCTACTAGATTTAGTAGGCTATTATATATAAGAAGATAAAGGTTAAGAGTTAGCTCTCTCCTTACCCTTATAGCGTTTTAGAGGAGATACTTCTAGCTTAGAGTCTTCCTTAGCTACTTCTAGACCTCTTATAATATAGTTAATTACCTATAGTAGCTTATTAGGATAGGGAATAAGGATTATAGAGGAGCTATTATTAAGATTGTATTAAGCTAAATCTTTAATACTCTCTTATTAAATAGGAGATAGATTATATAGGGCGCTAATAGCTATATTAACCTACTCGTTAGTAATATCTTATTTCTATTATAAGTATTATCCCTTATCCTATAGGTTAGTAAGGATATAAAGGATATTAGTATCTAATAGGTATTAATATCTAGTAATAAGAAATACTAGACTAGTAGCTAGCTAAGAGTTATATATTACTAAGCTACTCCTTAGTTAAATAAGCTTATCTAGAACCTAAGGGCTAGGTCTAGAACCTAATATAACGCCCTATAGAAATCCGCTTATTATTATTAGTTAAATAATAATATTAGCTATATATTTAATATATAACTTAAGAAAGTTAAGAGGCTATCTAGGTAATAAGAGAGGTAGTAATAATATAATAATAAGTATTAAGTTTATAGATAGTAGGTATAAGGAGTTAGATATTTAAGAATAAGGTTCTAAGGTAATAACTAATTATATTAAAACCTATATTAAGTTTACTAGACCTCTTAGTTATTATTAGATACTCGAGGGAGTATCTAAGGGTAATAAAAGTAATAAGACTAATAGTAGCAAGCTAATATCTTCTAGGTAGGCTCCTATAATATATATAGAGGGTTCCTTAATAACTTTATCTTATATAATAAGTAGAGGAGATATTAGTAATATTATTTAAGGTTATAAAAAAGGAGAGGTTAAGGTTAAATAAGTAGTTAGAAGAGAAGTTAAAAGAGAGAAGATAAGGGGGCTTATATAGCTAGCGGGGCTAACTAAGTAGGAGGTAACTAAGTCTTTTTATAAAGATAGTATACTTATTTAGAAGGTTTAAAGGAGGCTTAGTTATATTAGGATATAATAGCTAGTAATGGCCTCTGGCCACTGCATAGTGATTTTACCTGCTTAAGTGCAATAGACCTTCTAACTCCGCGCCTCCTGATAATATATAGCCTTCGGTTATATAATTATAACTCTCCTAACTATAGTTATACTTATATATACCCCTAGCCTCACGATCTTTAACTTTATATTAATAATAACGTGGTTTTTAATTATTTAATAGACTATAAAACTATCGACTTTTCCTCTTATATACTACCCGCGCTGCTATTAAATACCGCCTCTATTACTGCTTCGTCCGCTAGAAGTTATTACTATCTTTACTATGCTATCGTTAGCAACGCTCTCTCTGTATTATAGTCGGCGCAAGCCGTACTTACTAACCCCTAAGGGGCCTAGGCTGCCTCTGCCTTGATAGTGCGGAGGACCTTCTCGAAGAAGGGCTACTCTATAAGGTATATAACGACCTGCTTAGCTTCTGCTACTAAGTTAGCTTACTTAACTATAATACTATTACGCCTTATAGGGTCCCCTAGGGTATTAAGGAGAGCCTTTATAAGGGCTATACTAACGATATGCTCTCTATATATAACGGAGTAGTTAATAAAGGAGCAGGTTTTATTGATCGTATTAATACTAAACTCTCTAGCGAGCTCTTTTACGTTATTAGTATTAAAGGGCGTACCTCGCGTAGGCTTAGGGTTTTTATATATAGGGTCTAGTGCTAGTATCTTTAAGGATTTATTATAGGTTATAGGGATAAGGAAGAGGGAGAGGTATAAGGCCCTACTCGCAGAGCTTCTTATACTTCTAGCTATAAGAACCTCTTAGGAAAGACTTCTTTAGTTAAGGAGTTATCTCTTATATAGTAGTATTTACTTTACTAGAAAGTTAATCTTTTAGGTTAAGGAGTTATCTTATATAGTAGCTTTTACCTTACTAGAAGGTTTAGCGAGGGCGTTACTATAAGAGCCTTAGTAGCCCGTTTAGCTCTAATATAATTAGCCCTAGTATAGCGCGCGTCTAACTTTATATAAGGGTTTACGTGCGAGTAATAGGAATATTTAGGGTTCCTATATTATTTTCCTTAACTAGTAGAGGGTATAGATTAAAATACTTATATAGTATTTCCTGAATTTTGCTTACGAACTAGGTGAATTTATTATAGTCTTTTTGCAAAGGGGCTGCGGCGTAATTCCGAACTTAATAATAGCTAGTAATTACTCTTCCCTTATCGTAATTAGTAGTTATATAGTTAGTTTAAGTATAGTTTTCCTTCTAGGCTACTAACTAGCTAGGTTCTAACTATCTTATAAAAATAAGCTATAAGGGTCTAAATCTAATAACTAGTAAGAGGGCGTAGCTACTAATATAGGTTATAGAGGTATTATTACTACTAGTTTAGGATTTAGTATATAATCTAGTATAGAAGTTATATTTAATAGGGCGGAAGTTATTTATAGGGCTAAACTAGAAGTCGCGTTCTGTAAAGTAGTAGCGATTACTAATAATATTAAAGCAACTATTAATAATATTAAAGCGATAGGTATTATAGATACTATAGGAGCGGTAGGTAGTAAGGTTATTAATATTATAAGATCTTCTATAGGGTTTACTTTAGTAGTAGTAGCCATAGTAGTAGCTATAATAGTAGCTTTAGATATAAAGTAACCTTAGGTATCTCTTGGTTAATTAGCCCCTTATTAATAAACTATTTTATCTATATATAGTATAGAGATTATTAGATAGTATTTATAATATATAGACTTAAGGTTAAATCTCCTTAAGTAGTAGGGATATTAGTTATATCTTAGCTAGATTAATTAAGCAGAAAGGGAGTAGGAGTATAGTTATTTATATTAATATATATACTTTTACTTATTAGATACCTAGGACCTAATAATCCTATTTAAAAGCGTTTATTATTACTATTATTAGTAGGGTAAAACTAAGGTCTTAGACCTTATAATTATATTTAAGGTTAGATTTCTTATAATATAAAATAGCTATAGTAGGGAATTTACTAGGAAGAAACTTAATTAAGATAGAAGGCGAAGGAAAGGTTATACTACTATATAAAGAGCTAGGCTCTATAATAAATAATAAAGGATAATAGAACTACCTAAAGTAGGTAAATAAATATCTCTCTATATATAAAGCTAGGTATGATATATCTAGAAAGACTAATTATAGAGGCAGGGGTCGCTAGGGGAGAAGGTACCCTGGCAGGTAACCCACCCCACGTCACGTGACATGCATGGCATACTCGTATTGCAACTGTAACGATCTAGATACTAAAATTACCTATGCTAGTGGTCTCTGCGCGGAATTTAGCGGTTATGGAGGTGTATACGTGTATGCGCGCCTCTAAAATTCAGCTGCTTGGTTAGTGAACTGGGTATGTATCTCAGATAGCGATGGTGCCTGACAATTGCAAGTGTGTTTTGCTGACGAAATCAGAGTCGTTTTGACATAGCCCCTGAATTATGGAATATGGTCAATTGCGCAGCTACATATGGACGCAAATACCATGCTTTTTGCCAAGACGATAATGCGTTGGTCGGCAAGTAAAGAAACTCTCAGAAGTTGCACGCTTTGGATATCGTAATGATAGTTTCTTAGTAACAAATATAAGCCCGCTAAGGCGATTGTAAATCACGAGTACGACTGGTCTCGTGGAGTTACTACGATGACTCGTATGTAGATTTGGCACCTAGCCCATCACTCCATCACCCGTCATCTTATGTGCCGTACTTGGCCGAGGACCCCCATTTCTCTATGAGCTATTGGTGTTTAAAAACTGTGAAAGTTGGGAATCGCTGCGGGTCAAGATTGAAGAGATGATAGCTCGTTACATGATGGAGAACCGAACTCATATCTTTGGTGAGCCGCAAGCTGATGGGTGGGTGTTGGACTTTGATTTGATTCCAAGAGAGCCAGGGTGTAGTAGGAAAAATAGCTTGTTTGCTCAAAGAGGTTTAATCTTGAGTCAATATTCATTGATAATAATTGTGTAGTTATTTGGACCCAGCTAGTTTTCGTTTTAGCCGCTCCAATGGCGTTCATTGCAACAGCTCGTACGGAAATGTCCTGCTTATGGCTTCCTCTAGCGGCAGTTACATTCCACATCTACCTTTTCAATGCCCTGATGGTCTAGCGGTATGAATCTTCCTTAGGGTTATCACTTTGACAACTGTACTTGGGAGAGGTCCCAGGTTCGACGCCTGGTTAGGACCTAAAGCTTCTGCTGCATTTAGTTAAGACGCGCTATATCTTCCCTTTCATTGAAAAGGCAAAGATCAGGGGTAGAGAAGTCTAGTCAGTAGGCTAAGCGAAGAGGAACATAAGCAGGCTTAGCTATTTCTATAAGGGGAATATAGCTGTTGATGTTAATAATATTGATATGCCTGTAACAGCCTGTTGCAACATCTAGGCGCGTTTAATATACTAAACCTTAATGCTCCCCGAAAGGCTGCTTTCCGCATGTTCCCGAAGCTAATCACGTGGAGAAATCTTCGGACGAAACAAAGATCGGCTGAAATCTGAATTGCTGACACAACATCAGCCACTTTTCCGTCGCATCCGTCCGTCACATGGCCTGAATCAGTCTGCCAGACGGAACTGCTGAGACCCACTCAGTTGGCTCAACAGCTGCTGAACTTTTGGAACATGGAGCGCTTGGCGTAACTTTGGGCGTGCAGGATCGTTCTAATACTGTGTGGCAGACAAGAAGTCTCAAACTACTCAGCCACCATTCGTTGGTTTCTCGTAAAATAGTACGTGCTGTGTGGTTCAACTGCCTTGAAAAAGAAAGGGACGCCAATGTCCCGCGATAGAACCCAATACGAAATTACGGACAAGTGTCGTCTGGACTAGTTCATGTGGTCGCCATTGCCATCGAGCTGCGAAACCCATCATTCGCGAAGAGAGGCACCGATTCGCTGAGTGAGCTCGATCTAGTGAAAACAACGCCTTCCGTTCAGGTTACCAGTAAAATAGTTCCTCCTGAGACAGAGTAGCGCGACCCCCTGTCATGGTTAACCTGAATCATCTGAGCTTTGAGACGAAGACACTAGGGCTCAGCGGTAGTACCGGTGTCTTCACCCGCACTGAGATCCCGAGTTCAAAGACAACATCAAAACATTCCACCTGGGCTGGCTAACTATAGAACGAAAGGCGATGAGGAAAACAGGTCCACCGCCGTTGCGAGCCGCCGCAGCACACAGAGTCTCATCGGATTTGAACGAAATAGACAGCTTCATCGCAGTTTCGATAGTTGCGTCATGAGCTCTTGCGATTCCTACTGGTCGACAAGCCAATCTGCACAAGCTGCTTCCCCGGTGAAGCAGGCACAACGTAGAACTCAAGCGACAGAAAGCATTTCAAATACTGGTATATCTCTATAGACTCTGTTTGACGTTGTCCAACGTCGCGTGTGCTCCAAGGGATATCCAGTCTCAAAACCTGTAGATGACGCTGGGCCTGATGATAGTTAAAAGCCCGGCTTTCTGACGTCATATGCGAAATCGCTCAATGCTGGTTTCACTGCACTCATTTTCTGTTGTTTCCAAAAGTCAGAGATCCTGCATCTTGGGTCAAAGCCTTAGTGAAGCTCATGACGACTGTCATCGATGGTGAAAGTCGTACTCTTGGGCGTGTTCGGGTCGAAGACGGACGTGTTCGACCGGGTGATCGTGGCCCTGGTACCCTCGGACTTGAGAGATCGTCGGCCTCCTGATATAGGACGTAGCTCTTCGGTGATGGCTGAGCGATCGGTCTTGCTGGACTTTGACAGAGTTTGACGAGTCAAATCCACAAGTTTGGGGGAGAATCTAGAGACAACCTGTCTGGCAGCAGGCATGCAAGCGACGAATATGCCCACGCACAGCTCGACATAGGACCAGGTGATGCCCCAAAGCGCGTCAGCTATAGGTTGAGTGTGTCAGCATCAACTCTTCGCGTTGAGGAACCGTGTCAAACTTTGGGGAATGGCTGACCAGTGATGTTGAAGGAAGTGGCGAAAACCAATAAGCTTTTGACGCGAATGATACTCACAATGGTGAGACTGGGAAGAAGTGAGCTTGTTTTGAAGGTCTTGAAAGAATGACAATGCTTAGACTTACAAACGCCTACACCAAACATCGCCATAACACCGATCTTCTTCTTGCGGGGGAGATTGAGCTTCTACACTTGCGATGCAGGCAAGATAAGCATCCAGACATCCAAAGCAATATCGAATGCAACGTGAGTGAGCCCAATCTTGTTAAGGTCGACGCACTTTCCCTCATGCTCGCCATTCCAGCCATTCCAGTAATGGTCGAGAGGTTGGCATTGAGCCAGACTGAGGATGATGTACGCCGCTCCCAGGAGAAAATTGAATCCTTGGGTACACCAAAGCACTGTTCGGAATGTTCTGATGTTGAAGACCCGTAGATATAGATACAGTATTGATGCCTTGATCACCGCAAGATCAAGGATATAGGAGAGTTGCAGGACGAAGAGAAGCTGTTGGCGGTCAGCGGGGAAATGGCACAAGGCGGCATGTCTGTAGTCATGGTACCTCTCACCTTCAAAAACATTGTGATTTCGTGGGGTTGCAACGTCCAGATGTCCTTTCCGAGTCCATAACTCTCAATCACTGGCCGTCGTGTCAGCTTATAGTTTGGCAAAAAGTAATAAATTGGGCGAGACGTACTGATGAAAACCAGAGGAAGGAATGGTATGAAGAATAGCTGCTTCAAGTCAACACGCGAACTTTGGAACAAGGAAGGCATGACAACTCATGAATCCACATACAAATGCCAACACAATGGCTGTGTCTTCAGCGCCCCAAGGCGACAGACGAAGAACCCTTGCCGTCATCCGGACGGCCATAAAGACCACTGGTAGTATAAGCAAGAAGATGATTGTATACCTCGCCGACCTTGTGTTGTCAGTGAGGGGAAATCCGCACGCGGACCATGTGAGGTTCTGCACAGTCAATGCCTCTGTGATTGTGCACGTCGACTTCACGCAATCTCCCACGAAGCCGTTGAATGTTGGATTGGTACACAGGCACGTCGTGTCATCGATCGTACAGGGCGATTGAGGAAGAGCCTGGACAGCGCAGGTAACCTGGTAGACGGTTCAGTCAGCGATCGGATCGTCAAAGATGCAACCGAGGGGTGGAACGAACTGCGCATTTGGGTGCGGAAACAAAAGCATCCGTAAATGCCGACCCCGACACCAGCCTCGGGAAACCTGTGAATAGTAGTAGCGAGACTAGGAAGACTTCATCGTGCCGTTGGGAGCCTCGCCGGTGGGATGGGCCGCGAGTGCAACGAGACAGAACAGAGCGAACGTGGCGGGCCACATCACGAATTGACTTCAGCTGGGCACGCTGGCAATTATGAGCGGTGCGTCCTTCTCGAGGAAACCAGCCAAAGGGCCTGGACGTGTCTACGGTGTATCTCTTCGCCCCTCCATCTGCCGCAGCAGCAAGCGTAATCTATCTTAAAGGGGGACTCGAACCAACGCTTGTTACAAAAGCCTCAAAGGAGGACAAGCACGCGGGCTCTGGGGTAGCAGGCCGCTGTCATTACTAGTTCCGTAGCTGTCATTCTGGAGCGTCTGCCACGGTTTTTTGGGATTTCAGTGACTCGGGTGATTCTTGTGCCCTGTCTTGCTTGTCCTCGCGAGCTGTGGCTGAGACAAGAGCTGTTTTTCGAGGAGCCTAGGGGGTCGTTCTATGTGGTCTTGGATATGGGGACGTGATTGGGTGCTGCTGGTGGTTTGTGGCGCACCGGGGAACAATCTCCCGCGTTGCTAACCTCTTTGCAGCTGTGTAAGTCCCCTTGAAATGCCTCGGAAACCAGAAGATCTGCATTCCTTGACGTTGACAAGTCAAAACCATGGATTCGTTCTGGGATTCGGCCGCTGAAGAAACCTGTACTGCTACCGGAATGCGGGAATATCTCAAGCCACCGGCCTTGGTCATTCTCTCGCCACGTGCCTAGCACAGCGTCGATTCTCCAACCCGAAGCCTCATGGCGAGAGTTGTGGCCTGACGTTATGTTCAAACAACAAAGCTCTCGCGGTAGGTTAGCTCTGTCCTTCCAGACCTTTTAGGCCTGTACGACAGCTTGCTCAGGATAGTTTATCAATATATGCTTTGCCAAGTAAAAGGCCCGCCCGTTGGTCCTGTTACTGACACACCATCCTACGATGAAGTAAACCGGATCCGGCGTTTTGAGGCAGTCGAAATGGCGGCAAACTCCTCAGTAGTCCCTGAAGTTGGAGCAGCGGCACCACCGCGTCGGTCGAGTAGACGATTACTTGTTCCTCCACTTCTTCTCATCGACAGGCTGGCAGATTGTAACCTTCACTCTAGTAGATTAGGGGTCTTTCAATCCTTCCTCCCACTTTCTCCGCTACAATGTTATGAGGCAATGCCGACTGTCCGTCCTTGCCCGAACCCGAACCCCTCGCGTTTTTCCATTTGTGGGCCTTCCCCGATGTATCACCCACGGGGTTTCCCCGTGTGTTGATGATCTCGCGAAGGCGGGCCATCTCCGCAACCCCGGCCGCGACGGATCCCGTCCGCATTCTCGCGTTTCACGCCGCGGACGTTCTCCGTGTAGACGTCTCAAGCTAGAATCCAGCGAGACATCCGTTGCGCCCATGCAAAATGTCGGAAGGCCTCCCCCCCTGTCAGCATTTCATGCAGCACGCGAATCGAAACTCGTTTCTACTCTTCCTTCGGCAAGATCAGACGGAGTTTTGTACACGACACATCGAGACATCAGCGGGCACCAGATCAACACAAGGGAAACGAAACATTGAATCAGAAAGTTGCTTTTGAATTCGTGTCGTTATCTGGGCATATTGCATTCATTATATGCCCACTTTTGGCTTCAATCATCAGACGCTTCCATCATTCGTTGTGTCTAATGCTACAATCTAGACATCGCTCCTCTTCTCGTTGTGCACCGCCACACCCTGGACACCCTCTGCAGCCTCTTGCTTCTCGTCGTGGATGATGTCACGCGCGTCGGCATCCTCGTTGCCGTGAAGACCGATCCTGTACCAGGGGAGCTCGAAGAGGTTGTTCATCGACTCCAAGGACCTTCCGGCGGTCTCGGGGACGAAGAACCACACCCAAAGGCCGCCGACGAGGGTGATGGCGGCGAAGGTCCAGAAGGTGCCCTTGGGAGAGATGCCACCTTGGCTGGTAGAGAGCAGCATGTTGGGGAGGGCACGGCTGTTGCCGTACTGGTTGGCGAAGTGGAGGGTCATGGCCCAGGAGGTGGCGAGGGCACGAACGCGGAGGGGGAACAGCTCGGCGGTCAGGAGGTACTGCATGGAGTTCCAGCCGAGAGCCCAGCCGATGCCGGAGACGTAGATCATGGCGATGGCGCCGCGGCTCACACCAACGAGGTTCTCGGGGAGCTTGTAGCTCTTGTCGATACCCAGGAGAGGGACGGAGGTAAGGAAGCCGGCGATGTAGAACATGGAGATGGCTTGCAGGGTGATACCGATGAGGAGGGCACGCTTGCGACCAATGACGTCGACCAGGAATAGCGCGCAGAGGACGGCGGCGATAAGCTTGACGACACCGAAGACGGCGGTGATGAGCAGAGTCTGGTCTTCACCGTGGATACCAAGGAGCTTGAACAGGTCAGGGGCGTAAAGGGTGATGCTGCCGGCTCCGGACCATTGGGAGAGGAACTGGACCATGGTGCTGAGGTAGAGACGATACAGGGTGCTGGGGACGAGGAAGAGCTCCTTGACCTTGCCGTACCAGGTGGAGCCCTTGGAGGCCTCGAGCTCCTCGTGGTGAGCGGCCTGGATGTTGTGGATCTCGCGAGTGACATACTCATCGTCGACCGAAAGGTGACGAAGGTGGGCCATGGTCGCGGTAGCCTGCTCGATCTTGCCCTGCTTGACGAGGAAGCGGGGAGACTCGTACTGGAAGAAGGTGAGGATGAAGATGATGCCGGCGAACATGATGTGCAGCGAGGTGGGCACGAGCCAGCGGTTGTGGGTGTTGTCACCGAGGTTAATCTCGCAGCCGTAGTTTGTGAAGTAGGCCAGCACGATGCCGATATAGACGAAACCGGAGAAGACGCAGGTGCACAGGCCGCGGACGGAGGCCGGGGCAATCTCAGCGAGGTAGATGGGGCCGACGACGGGCGTCTGGCCGACACCGATACCGGCAATGAAGCGACCGGCGTAGACGGCGCCGAGTGATCCGTTGTTGCCCATGAAAATGGCAATACCGACGATCCAAATGACGCAAAGCTGACGGGTAGCCCAGATACGGCCGATCTTGTCGCAAATGACGAAAGCACTGATCCGTTGGTGTTAGTCGAGGCAGTAGAGTCGGGCTACTTGAAAGGGGCTTACATGAGAGCACCAGCGACGGAACCGATCTGGACCATCGCGGAGACGTTGGCCTTGATGTTGGTCTTCTCGACGGCGCTGTATTGGTCGTAGTGGATGTAACGTTGGAAGTCCTTGGAGGCGAAGGCACCAGAGATGAGACCCTCATCGACACCACGGGCGGCGCCCAGGAGGCCGAATGAGACGACTGCGAACCATAGTCGCCAGTTGAAGACGCCCTTGGGCTCTCCGAGCTCGCCGAGCTTGAAGACGTTGACGGGTTTCTTGACACCGCCTCCAGCCATCTTGGAAGCTGAAGTTTTTTTTTTTTTTTTTCGGTGCTCGCACGGGAAGAGTCGGTGACGGGCTGGGAAAAAAAGAGACTAGAAGGAAGGGGTGTTGAGGTTGAGATGAACACGACGGTCGAGGAACAGGAAATCCGTCGAGAGGGTGTGAGAGGGTTGGTATTAATACCCAGAAATATCGGGGGAGGTACGGCAAGGGATCAGAGGATGTACAGCTTACATGAAAAACTCAGATCACACATGCAAACTACACACGCGCGTGTACACGACACACACGACTGGATTCCCCGCCCTTTGCATATTGACAGCCCGCGGCCAATGCGACCCCGTGGGAACAGGGTCGAGGACATGGAGAACTTGGTCGACCGGCCAATCGCTCAACTTCCGATCCACCATCGTGAAGAAAATGCGAGGGCAGGAACGAACGGGTGCTGTCCTTGCTACGAGACTAGGCAAGGATAGCCCGAGACAAGAGGATGGGGGTGAACATGGAGATGCGTGGGGAGGAAGACAGGCGGCAGCTTGCCCCTATCCGGCCGTGGTGCCGCGCGCGGCGGGTTGGGGGAGTTGGGGAAGAGGGAGAGAGGAGGACAGTGGGCTTGAGTCCGGGGTCCTGGGTAGCGGCATGTTCTCCGCTGTCTGTCTTGTTCACATTGCAGGACGCGTACTTATCTTGGTGAGGTTTCGTTCTTTTTCTCGGCGCTTCCTGCCGGTATCTCGCAGGTTTTAACCCACAGTGGTACGCGTATAGAGTCAACACGCACCACCGCCCGCTGCTCGGGTTGCTGAAACGGGCAAACGGACTCTCGATTTGTTGATGGCAACGGGCTCAGATGTTCGGAAGTTGGCTTCGAACGTTGATACGACGGAAAACCGTATTGATTTTAACGGAAAACGCTCTGATACAAAGTCTAAACTCCAGAGCTGAGCGCCGGCCTCGGAGAATTGGGATAACTCTCTTGTGAATTCAGATGATCGTTTACAGCTCTGGGATAGCCAGCCCATGGCACTCGACAGCGGCCATCGCTCCGTACATCACAGCCGAGAGGCTCGTATTGTCACGTTTAGAGTGGCGACCTGCTAGCAGCTCGGGATCTACGCAAGTTCCCGTGATGTAACACACCAAGAGATAATGCGACGGAGCCTAGCCTGCAGTGGTCTCTCGACTGAACCGAAGCTCGTCGCCCGAAAGAGCAACGCTGCTTTACAGATTCTGCGCGCTGTTGGTGGTTGGCGTTGCAAATTTGGCTCGGTGGTGGTGGACACGACAAAGCCGCGTCAAGGCTTGTCTGTACCGGCAGGAGTGTCACTGGACTGGACCAAGGGTCGGACGGAGGACGATCCTGCCAGCGCCAAGTGACGTGATGTTCCTCGGGAACGCGATGCCAAGTACGCAGCCAAGTACGCAGCCAAGTCGGGCGGCCTTGCGGTAGGGTGCGGCATCCAAAGAAGGCTGAATGAAGCACGCACCCCTGTTGCGGGTGGTAGATATCTCCGCATTCTCCGCGCCTGGGAGGTTTGGAGACGACTATTTTCCCCGCAGCGCCCTCGTTCCCCAAACATTTCGGGAGGAACAATTGCTTTGATATGACTCGTCGAAGAGAGACAGTTCCAGTTCGCAAGAGAACGGTGAGGGAAACGGCCAGAACCGACCCTCCCGATCCTTGACAAATGTACGTGGAACCCTGAGTGGGACCCAGCCGGACGCAGACGCAGGAATTTGTGCCAGTCTGATTGCACGGGATGACAGAAAGACTGCCAATCCCTGGTTCCGTTTCTCTCAAGTTCGTGCTGAAGCAGGCCGCACCGTAGCTTGCCGCCGGCCGGGTGGGCCAAGCCGGGCCACTTTGGGACTAAGTCGACGGGGATTGTCCGCGCTTGCAACTGCCGTTCGGCCATCTTCCGTGAGGCGACTGCCCGTCTGCCACCTCGCCCGACCACAGACTTGCGGGTCAGAATCGAGTCATACTGGCAGTATCACCCTCGTATCTTTCTCCGATTATTGTTGCAATGTGACATGAAAAGAAATGCAGATGACGAGACCGGGCCTGTCGGCCCTCGACCGATAATTCGCCTCTCGCGGTCCAATTCCATCGCTCCCGTGGCATCTCTTCCCCTCAATCCGCCAAACGAGATGGATCTTGCTCGAAAGCGACCCCGTAGTTTAAGCTTACTACATACATGCGGTCTCGGCCAACCAGGACCGCCATGATTGCCCATTGAACACGCCGGTGATTCGTGAGCAGGTTGCTCGTCTTGTTCCGAAGGTATAAATATACCCCTACGCTTTTTTAGGCTTAAGTAAGTATATCTCGCTTAGGCTTTACTAAGGCCTCTAATTAGCTAAAAATGAGTACCTTAAGCCTAGTTAAATAGGTATATCTACAGGAGAAAATATAAAAAAAATAGAGATATTTAAGAACTAAGACCTTAAGAAGAATAAAAATATAATTTATAATTATTTATAAAGCTTATATAAGTTAATTACTTTATAATATAATAATTAGTTATACTTATTATATTATTTATATTATATATATTAGAGGCTACAGGTTTAAAGCCTACTTAGTATCAATTTATACTACAAAGATTTAGAGATATAGATAAGAAGTTTTAAAACTTTGGAATTCTTTTTAAAATAAGTAGTTATATTAAATCAAAATAACCTCTAGTAGTCCGAATTAGGCTTAATGCTATAAATAAGTAGGTTCTTTCTACTTTTTTAAGCTAATATAAAAGCACGACGGATTTTTTTTTTAGAAAAAAATAGAAAACTCGGAACACTAGTTGCTTGAGGATATCCGAGACACCTATGCCCCCGTTTCCTACTACTTCCTCGACCCCGTCTCCCCCCGAACTAACTCCCCAGGTCCTCTATCTTATTTCTGACCTGTCCAACCCCAGAGTCTCCACGAAGAAGCTTCCTTCAATGGAGAATGGTGGGGGGACTTAGAGGGGAATATCTAAGCGCTCAACTCATAGCGTGTCGTGATGCGTATATAAGCTGCAAT
This sequence comes from Colletotrichum ledebouriae, assembly GCA_036785755.1. Lineage (NCBI taxonomy): Eukaryota > Fungi > Ascomycota > Sordariomycetes > Glomerellales > Glomerellaceae > Colletotrichum > Colletotrichum ledebouriae. Next base: position 40,756 of record JAVHLU010000046.1, read on the forward strand.
TGCACTATCGCAATTGTGGTTCCACTTTTGCGGCTCATCCTATTCGCCACATAGCGCGAGGGCGCGAACTTCCACCTCCCACGCGAGGACGCACGCACACATGCCCAGAGGCCGCCTTCCCTCATCAATTCGAAAGTTCCCTAGTTGAGGGAGCAGCCCAGCCGACTTATGGCGAAAAGAGACGTGGATGTAACTTGTCAGTTTGCGGAGTTTGATGAGCCATGCATTCTGAACCTCATACGATGTCCAAGGCTTTGGGAGTCAATGTTGGTCACAGGCTTTACGCAAAACTTGTAAAAGATGGCTCATCACACTCCGTCAGGAAATGGTATTCACCGGCCTCGGAGTCTGCTTAGACGGCGAGACGGCGAAAATTCGCAGACCGCTGATTTTGTTCTGTGCGCGTTACGCGGTCATCAATTCATTCATCCCCCCTTTTCTCTCGCTATTGATTACGTGGTCAAATTTCCCCTGACACCAGTCAGTACTTTTATTCATGTTCGCCTACTACAACTGCTTGTTCGTGGTGCCTCTACCCTCCTCAAGCGTGCGCGCGCTATCGAGTTCTGTCTCTCCTGCGGCATCTTGGAGATTTTCACCAGGCTGCATTGCGTCCTCTAAGCCATCGTCCTCGGCGAACCCGTCGCGTTCGTACAATCCGAGCCACTTGGTCTCGGTGCACAGTCTCCAGTGACTCTCCCCGTAGAACTCAACCCATTTCTGAGCAAAGTCCGTGTCGAAGATCTTCATCAGGAGCATCTGGTGGGGATCCTCGTCGACACCGCACGTCTCGCACGGGGCGAGCGAAGTAGCGTGGCCATCGTCGTCTTCCGAGAAGAGCGTGAGGATGTGGCCGCACGAGCCGAAGAAACAGACGCATGGCTCCGCGGCATCGGGACAAACCTGACGACGCGACACCACCACGTGCGCGCCTTTGCACCCCTTTCGCGGGTGGCCGTGAACGGCGGCCGTGCAAGATGCGGAGGCGATCCACTGGATGCACATGGTTTGCTTTCGGTTCTTAGTGCGAGGGAATTTGGGTTCAGCTGATGATGTCTTGTTGATGTGTGTAATAGTGCGGTTTCTTATGTCGTAACCCGAGATGCGGTGCGACCTTTGGTTGCGTTCTGGTTCAGCAGCAGGGGACAGCGGTCGACTTGGGGTGACTATATACCAGAAGGCAGGGTGAATCATCCTTGGTGACAATCACTTTGTTCATGATGTTTCCCGGTCACGGTCATTGTGGTCAGTTTGTTCTCGGCAAGTTGTTCAAGACTATGCTTTCTTTGTTTCCCACAAATACGTCTTCCGCATGTTTTCGAGTTTCAAAGACAACAAGTCGAATTCAATGTTGTTGTTGTTGTTGTTGTTGTTGTTGTTGTTCTTCTCAATTGAATGGAAACCATAATAGCGCTTTGAGGGACGTTCATAAAAGCATGCCAAGGTATCCTTGGCAGTCGACGTCCAAGCCTCCAAGCCTCTTAGCACCATACGGACGGGTCTAGCCAGATGTCACGAGCCAGGATAACGTCGCAGGGAAAAGGGCTTAACAGGCTAAGTTAGGGAAGTCCGTAGGTATTAGGAGTTATAGGGAGGTACTAGGTAACCCCTAGATAAGTCCCCTAGCCCTTACCTAATAGTTAGAGGGCTAGAGAAGAATATCTAACCTTAGCTATATTTAACTATACTAACTCTCTTACTCTATATTATACTATTTATAATACGTTCTTCTCTCTAACCTATATTAATAGGGGTATAGACCGTTAGAGTAGTATAACGTATAATAATATAATACCTACTTATAGGTCTACTAGGGAGATAAATATAGTATTACTATTAGGATCCCTTACTAGCTAGGAGCGACTAAATAGCTAAACATAGGATAAGATACCTACTAAGTAGAATAGCGATAAGGGTACTAGCAGAGGACTAGGTAATTAATTAATAGAGGCTAAATTAGATCGGCTTATTAAGGAGGAAGAGAAGAAAAGGTAGCTAAAGTATAAATAGGAATATCTTAAGGCCTTAAGGGCTAGCTAATTATTAACCCTAGCGAGTAACCCTATTACCTACTAGGTAGTTATTAGTAGCGAATTAAAGAAGTACTAATCGGAGCTCTAGGGGAAGTATCTTCTAATACTTAAGTATAAAGGGGGCACCTAGACTAACTTTAATTAATTTATATTTAACCTTAACGCGCGATTTAAGATAAATAAGATTATATTAGACCTCGAAAAGGTACTATTTACTACTAGGTACCTAGAGGGACTAGTAGTAAAGTAATAGACCTTATACCTTTTTATTAATTATAGTAATAAGGCGAAGGATATTACTTAGGTAGCGATAAAGGACTAGTTAGCTAATAGTATAGCTAACGTAGGGTCTAGGACCCTTAGTATATAAACCTAGCTTAAATAGGCCTACTAGTAACTAGGATAGTTATACTAGAGCTTTATTAACTATTATAAGGGGATTAAGGCGGAGAGCCCTTATTAATAACTAGAGGAGATCTAGGTAGCTAATATAGTAGCTAGGCTAGACCCTAAGCTCTAATACTACGTTATAGCAAATAGGTTATTAAAATCGCAGCTTAACCTTAATACTAAGGCTAGAAATACTAAACTTATAGTTAATATATAGATATATAAGGCACTAGTAAGGGACTAAGGGACTAATAATAAGGGGCGACGACTAGAGGGCTAACTTACTAACCCGGAGGGACTAACTAAGGCCTTAAGGGAGCAAACTTACTTAGGCTATAGTAATACTAATACTTACTAGGAGGATACTAAGGACTAGGATACTAGGAAGGAAATTATCTATTATAGTTATAAGAAAAGGGGCTATATTGCACTAAGGTACTTATACTACTAGAAGTATAGCTACCCCTGCTATAAAGGAAAACCCTGCCCTAGTTAAAGACTAGAGGAGGACTAGGTAGTAACGCATATAGTTTAATAGGGTAGTAACTAGCTATATTATATCGAAGTAATAATATAGGTCTAAGTAGCAGGTAGCTAGAAAACTAGTGCCGCGCTTATTAATTATAGGGCTAATAAGAATATTATAGACTAGAGGATTATAACTAATACCTAACTAGAGGCTAATAAGTCGGAACCTATTAGGGGAATATAGGTATCTAAGGGACCTAACTATAGCGTATAGAAGTTAGTAACCTAGATAACTAATAGGGTAGGCGTCTAGCGAATAGCTTTATATAACTTTAGGATTAGTAATAGTAATAGTTATAACGCTATCCTAGGTATCCCTTAGTATATAGCGGAGCGCTCTAATCTTAATTAGAGGGAGTTAGGCTAGACCTTTCCCCTATGCGAGAAGAGTATCTATCTTATTATAACTATAAAGGAACTTAGGCGTATTAAGAACGAGGCAAAAGTAGTATTTATAGGGGTACTGCGAGTTAACTATATATTAACTACTAGCTACTAGGAGGATACCTAAGACCCTAAGGATACTAAGGAAACTAAAATAAATATCTTACTAGAGTACTAGGACTTTTAAAAGGTATTTAATATTAACCTAGTAGGAGCTATACTAGAGTTCGGGACTACTAGGAGCTACCCTATTAACCTAGAGCTTAGAACCGAGCCTCTATTTAAGCCTATTTACCTACTAGCTAAGAAGGAGTTAGAAGAGTTAAGGGATTATATCTATAAGGCCCTATAGAAGGGATAGATTTGCTTATTAGTAAGCCTAATAAGGGTACTAATTCTATTTATCCTAAAGAAGGGAAATAAGTTAAGGTTATATATAGACTACTAGGGACTTAACCAGGTAACTACTAAGAACTATACCCCTATCCCTCTAATTAATAAGATCCTCGACTAACTCTTAGGAGCTAAGTACTTTATTAAGCTCGATCTTAAGGATACGTACTACTAGGTAAGGATCTAGGAGGGAGATAAGTAGAAGATAGTATTCTATATATAATATAGCTATTATAAATATTACGTTATACTATTCGGGCTCGTTAACGTACCTACTACCTTTTAGATATTTATTAACGAGTTACTTATAGGCCTAGTTAACGTTATTTATATTATATATTTAGATAATATCCTAATTTTTATTAATAATATAGACTCCTATATAGAGGCTATAAGATAGGTACTTACCTAGTTAGAAGCTAATAGCCTCTATATAAACCCTAATAAGTATAAATTTTATAAGGAGGAGATTAAATTCCTTAGGTTTATAGTCTTAGTAAATAGAGTTACTATAGAATATAAGAGGGTCTAGGTAATAGCTAAGTAGCTAGTGCTTACTATAATACGAGAGATTTAATAATTTCTAGGATTTATAGGGTTCTATAGGAGATTTATTAAGAATTACTCTAAGATTTATAGCCTGCTTACTAACTAACTTATTAATATAGCTAAGGGATAGCTAGTAATAACTAGGGAGGCACGGGTTACTTTCTACTAGCTCTACGCTTTATTTATAGAAGCGCTTATATTACGCTACTTTAATCCTATACTCCTAATCTAAGTTAAAACTAATATATTAGACTTCGTAATAGGGGTAATACTAAGCTAGCTAGAGGGGGATATATAGAGATTAGTAGTATTTATATCTTAGAAGCTTAAGGGCGCGTAACTATAATATAGCACGCTAGAGGTAGAGCTACTAGCTATTAGGGAGGTAGTAGTGAGGTAGCGGCACTACTTACTTTACTCCTAGTATCGTATCCGATTTATTACTAACTACCTAGGTTACTAATACCTCGCTAATAAGAAGATACTAAGTAGCTACTAGGCTTAGCTATTATAGGACCTATTAATATTTAACTTTAAAATTAAATACTAGCTAGGTCGCTATAACCTAGCTAATAGCCTATCTTAGAGACCTAATTATACCCTAGAGGATAGGGAAATTATTAAAGCTAGGGACTCGCTCCTATAAGACTTCTTATAATATTTTAATAATACTACTATCTAAAGGGTAAGTACTAGGTAGTAACGAGGTGCCTAACCGCTAAATACCTTACTAGAGTAACTTATATTATTACTCTAGGAATAAATTAAGGAGGCCTAATAGAAAGACCCCTTTTATATTAATAAGGAGTAGGAATAGCGAGGTATAAGGTAGTTACTAGATAATACTAGTACCCTAAGATACTAGGGAGGGCTATATATCCTAGATAACTACTTACTTCGAAATAAAGTCCTTAGAGCCTTTTATAATAAACTATCTAGGGGTTACTAGGGGGTTACTAAGATACTAAAGAGGATTAGAAAATCCTTCTTCTAGAACGCGTAGAAGGGTAATATTAAAGAATATATTAAGACGTATATAACGTGCTAATATACGAAGCTAAGATACTACCCCCTATATAGTAAACTAATATCCCTACTAGTACCTACTAGGCCCTTTGAGTAAATATTAATCGACTTTATTACTAAATTACTATTATTACTTATAACTAAAAACAAGCCTTATAATACTATCCTCGTTATTATTAATCAATTTACGAAATACTCCCTATATATCCCTACTAAGGAGTTACTTACTACTAATAGGTTAGCTACGCTACTAACTAAATATATCTTCCTCACGTTTAGGCTCCTAGAAGCTATTATATCTAATTAGGGATCGCTATTTACTAGTAACTTCTAGTCCGAAGTATGCTACCTACTAGTTATTAAGAGGAAGATTAGTACTACTTTCTATCCCTAAACTAATAGCTAAATGGAACGCTAGAACTAGAGTATTAAGTACTTTTTAAGGACTTTCTATAATATTAACTAGGACGACTAGGTAATATAGCTCGACCTAGCCTAATTCGTTTATAATAACTCCTACTATAAAGCTACTAAGATATTACCTGCTAAACTACTAATAGGGTATTCCCCTTATAAGCCTAACGATATTAAACCCTAGTTAAAAGTTTTAATCCTAGTAGTATATAAGAGAATCTATAGCTTACTTACCTAGAGGTTAGCTATTACTAACTTACTTCGGAAGTATAATAATATATATAGCAAGTTCTATAATTAGAGGAGGACCCCTATTATTTTTACTATAGGAGACCTCGTCCTACTTTTAATAAAAAATATTAGGTAGAGGCGGCCCTCTTATAAACTTTTTAATAAATATTTAAGCCTATTTAGGATCTAATAGGTAATTAACAGGGGATAGGCGTATAAGCTATAGATAGATAAAAATTACTAAATTTATAATATATTCGCGCCTATATAACTAGAACCCTTTTTTAGCTTAGCCGTTTTACTACGAGATATCCTAATTAATAATAATAATAATATCTATATAGTAGACTATATCGTTACCTATAGGGGACTTAGATAAAACTATTAGTACCTTATTAAATAAAAGGGCTATAGCGAACTAGATAATTTATAGGAGCTATAACGTAATATATTAATAGACTTACGAAGCGATTACAAAGCCTAATTATAAGTAAAAGCGTCGTGATCGCTATATAATTTAATAGATAACTTAATAAGTAACTAGTAGTTAGGTAGAAATAGGGCACGCTAGCTAGGTATCTTAATTTATTAGCCTGAAGGCCCCTAATAAGGCGGAAAGAGACTAGAAAAATACCTAAAAGTAACTAACTACTATCTAGAGGTTATTAGTAGCTTACTAGGGGCGCTCTTAAAAATTTTAAATCTACTAGGCGCTAGCGCCCTTAGTATTATTATTATTCCTTATTATCTCCCCTTAAAATAGATAGAGTAGTTAAAACCTCGCGATACTACTTTAAGTTAGAAATACTAACTAGAGGAGTACTAGTAAGGCACTAGTAGAGATTAGGTTAACTTATTACCTTATTATAAGCTTTATTTACCTCCTTAGCACGCTTAGCTTATATATCCTATATATCTAGCTACTTACTAGCTAACTACTCTATCTCTAGGTAGTAGTAATAGAGCTCCTTATTCTACTTATATAATAACTCGGTCTACTTTTTAACCTCCTTAGCGAAGCGCTACTAGTACCTAGCTATATCCTCTAAGGTAACTACCTAGCGGTTCTCTATCTCTATAGAGATCTTAGCCTCCTTAGCCTTATGCTTCTTAGGCGTTATAATAGCCTCGTTCTTCTTAACTTAGAGGGCTTTCTTAATTATAAGCTAGGTAGTAAGGATCTCCTCCTAAATATAATTAGATACTAGGGGTAAAGCACTAGGGAGGTACTAGGGACCTACTTAGTTTTTAGCGTACTACGCCTAAAGGTTAGGCTAGGAACTAGCCTTATTTATAAGGCGTTTAATCTTATTAGTAGCGCCTAATATATAATAGGTAGCTTATAGCAAGTTAGTAAATAAGAAATAGAAAGCATTAAGTATAATATATAGTAATATAAGCCTTATTATTACCTATTTTAATATAACGCTTATATTTAGTAGAGGTATTTAAGAAATAAATAAATTAGTAGTAAATTTAAAACCTAAAACTAGCGAAGTACTAGATAAGTACTAGATAAGTACTAGGGGAGGACTAGAAACTTATTATTACTCTTAAAGTAAAGAATTAAGCTTATAAAGAGCTTAATATAGGGGAGATCCTCCTTAGGGGGCTCCTACTTCGCTATAGCTAGGAGGTACTAGTAGTAGGGGCACCCCTAGAGTATACCTATAGTAAGGAGGGGAGCTTTATTAATAGAGTTAGTAGTATTAGTAGCGGAGGATAATATAATAATAAATTCGTTATATAGTAATTAAGATAAAGTTATTAATAGGGGAGTAGGAGGCTAATAGTAACTTATTAATATTAGTAGTAGTTATAAATCTAAAGAAGTAAGAAGAAGAGATTTTAATAGGGCGGAATTTCAAATAATATTTATACTTATTCGACTTAATATTAAAACTAGCTTTTTATATAGCCTAAAGGAGGATAATCTCTAGATAATTATATTATTCGACTTTATTTAACTTTATTATAAATAAGGAGGTACTAGGTAGTTATAGGATAATAACTAGTAACCCCCTATACTATAATAAAGGCCTTCTTTATCCCTAGAGGGAGAATACCCTTATTAGACCTATAAAGGAGCTAAAAATATAATAATAAGTAGAAAATATAATAATTTAGAGGGCGAATCTAAAGTAATAAAAACGAGCCTAAGTAATAATATATTTTAATATAACCTTACGAAGGAAAGAGTAGCCCTCGTAAGGGGGTTTAGCTATAACTATCTAGATAACTACTAGGTAGTCCTAGACCTATTAGATAAAGCTATAAGAGTAGTTAGAATAAGGGGACTAGCCCTATTACTAGCTTACTACTCCTCTAAGCTATAAAGTCCCTTACTACCTAGGTATAAGAGCTATAAGAGTAACTAGGGTAGAGGATAGGTACCCTACTACTAGTTAATAACTCCTCTAAGCTACCTAGCTATCTAAGGAAGAGTTATATAGCTAGAACGAGGGATGCTAAATTCTAGTCCTATAGAAACTAGGAGGTTATAAAGTCCTATAGGGAGGTACTAGGTACCCTCTAGATAACTATAGAGTAAACTAGTCTAAAGGCAGACTAGTTTAGAGGGGGGGGGATCGTATTATAAGCTAGGATAATATTATAAGGAAAAGGGCTTAATAGGCTAAGTTAGGGAAGTCTATAGGTATTAGGAGTTATAGGGAGGTACTAGGTAACCCCTAGATAAGTCCCCTAGCCCTTACCTAATAGTTAGAGGGCTAGAGAAGAATATCTAACCTTGGCTATACCTAACTATACTGACTCTCTCACTCTGCACCGTACCGTTTGTAACACCAGAGCCTTAACTTACCTAACCCCCCAGGACACATATTATATATATAGTTAGCTAAAGCGTTCTTGCTACGTCGATGAAGACATAGGCCGAAGGATTCAACGGGCATAGGCATATACTTCAACCTAACTAGAGTCCCAGAAACGGGGGTCGAGAAAGCGTGCCGCATAGCCGTGGCAGGTGTCCAACGCGCGCCGCCGTCGGAGAATAAGTCCCTAAGGATGTGTTCCCCGCGTCAGAATTTACTAACCTGAGAAACAAAATATCCCGTTAGAAGTTAGAACAGGCCAGTGACTCCCGAATCAGGAACATCACCCCTCGTCCGTCCGTCCGTCTCCCATTGACCCGGACATGATGACATGACCCCCAGCGTCACGGTAGCCAACGCCGCACACCCCTCGAACTTCCCCCAGCTCTCTACGCTCCCCCAAGAGAGCCCTCGCCTTCTCCGTCCTCTCGTCGTCGTACCCCGCAAAATGCACCAGTCTCTCCAACGCCAACTCCGCGTACCTACTGCCTGTTTCGACCTCGCCTACGAGTACATAAGCCCGCGCGAAGATGTCGTAGAAGTCGCCGAGCTGTGCTTGAAGTCCCTCTTCCTCTGATATCTCTTCCACTTCTCTCGCAAGCCGGGCTAGCGTTGCCCGGGATTTGTGGAAGACGGGGTTGTTCAGCACCGAGACTATCTCTTGCATACGTCCCCGGCGCGCGTCGGAGGCAGCGACGGCGTCGGCTGAGCTGCAGAGGGAGCAGCTGCACTCAAATCCCCATTCTTTGAGCGTCATCTGGCGGTCCTTGTAGTTCATGTTCAAAGGCGAGTCTGGTATCTCATTAGTTGGGCTTCATGACCCGAGACGACTGGGTTTCTAACAGCTGATGGTTAGCTCTTCGCCGGGCTGGATATCGCGATATGCTACAACTTCTAGGGTCAAACTTTTCGACGAGAAACGCGTGATTGAGCTTCAATGCTGTCAGTGACGTATTCCCAGGGTCCTAGCTACGAGACAATATCATCGTCTTAAACGTACTTTGGCCTGCACGCATGATTGATTCTCTGTTTCCTCGTGAGCAAAGCCTCCCTTTATCATTGACAGCTTGTGACATGTGCCTTAGCGCAACTTCTGGAAACAAACCATAATGGCTGACGTTGTTGAAGGTGACACCAAAAGTGTTTGTTCGAACGATATCCTCCAGCACATGCCCCCCGGTGCTCCTCGCGAGTCCAAAGACCTCAACCTGGTCTTTCATGGGCAGTCGGACGAACCCCTCTTCCAAAACCCACAGAGCTTCGCCTCTATGAAGTACCTCGAACATGTCTTTCGAGACTATTTGCATCAATCTCGGATGTTCCCGCAGGATAAGGTCGCCGGCATGGATCCTTGACGTGGCCACGGCGCCCAAACCTTTACCCGGAATCTCCTGAATCTCAAAAGGCGGAGTAGTCTCCGGGACGCTTGGTGAAGGACCCAAGTCAACCCATCGAGGATCGAAGTCTTCGACGATGCTAAAGTCTCCGGCGGCTATATGCGGGCTGGTGAGTAAGAGCATACTGGATTCGCCGCGAAAATGGTCCTTGACGAAGGCGCAGTATTAGGAGGTGGTATTCGACCTAGTGCACACTGGTTTGTGCGTCCACGGAGACCAGTCCAGCGGCCCAGAAGCTGTGTCCGGATCAAACGGGGGAGAAGGTTTTCCACCGTTACTACTCAAAGGGGCAAGACGTCCCAAGGCATTCCAGTCGCATTGGTAAGTCCTCTCGTCCTCAAGTACTTTCGGTTGAGTCTGGGACGATGCAAAAACCGCAGCACCAGCCACGGCCACAACAAAGGCAAGAAACCAAGCCATATCAGGAGTTTTTGTGAAATCGCAGGCATCGCACACAATCATTCCCGGGATCGTTAGATTCTGCGCTTTATATCTGGCGTCAAAACCACGACCACACCCTGTTTAGCCAAGCCGCCACGTTTGATGTAGGTTACCGCCGTCACCCTGCAACAAAACAAGCATTGGGTTTAGCCGCGATGCAACGACAAGCGTCGATCGGTTCTCGGCGCCTAATCTCACTAGCCCAAGATGATCCGCGTGCGCAGGTGCGGAGGTCCGCAGGCCGCGATGCCAAGTTTCGCCAAGATGCTTGGGTTTTTGGAGAAACTGCCATGTGGTCGGTGAAGGGATTCCCCAACTAGAAGAGGGGCGTAGAGCCATGGCATTGTGGCGAAGTCTTCTTGGAAAAGTCTTGGGCTTTCATGAGAGTCAGTCTGGGGGAAGAAAAGCGGACGATGGTCGGCCGAGAGGGAGCTCGAAGACCACGCCTCACTCTTTGGCGAGGCCCAGCCCGATTGCCTCACCCGTCCCTTCGCTTCGGACCGCCCGGGGTTGCTTTGCCCAGTCCTTGGCAGGAACCCCGTCACGGAAGAAGCCATCGATTTCCTCAAACGTTCGATCATGCACCTCACCGACACAGAAGTATACGTAGGACCACGTCACGAGACACAGGCCCGTGTACACGAAGCCCGTCCGCGGACCAAGGCCGGCGCTGTAGTAGAGATACGGCAGCGTGAACACCGTCGCCCAGACCGTGACCCAGAACGCCGCCACGGCGACGGCGTAGATCTTGTTTCTGTTGCGGCCGACGGCCGTCTCGCTCGCAATCGTCCAGCCCAGCGGCCCCCAGGCAAAGTTGAAGGCGACGATCTCGAGGATGACGAAGCTGATGATGACCTTGCCGATCGCCCGGCTCTGCACTTCCGGGCTCGGGATCCCTAGACAGCCGACGACGAAGATCGCGACGGTCATGATGCCGGTGGTGGCAAGTAGCAGTGGACGCCGGGGGAGCCGGTTCGCCAGCACAACCGCCGCGGCAACGACAACGACCTGAATCGTGAAGACGATGAGGGTCATGAGAAAGGGATCCTGTAGCCCGATATCACGGGCGAAGACGGTGCCGAAGTAGTAGAACCACTGGATCCCATTCACCTGCTGGGCGACGAGGGCTCCCACACTGAAGATGAGCTTGCGTCGCTCGATGGGGTCCGTTACGAGTTGTGCCCATCCGCCACTCTCTTGCCGCTGCGTCTCGGCTTCCATGTCCTCCTGAAGCGCGGCAATAGCGGTAGCTGGGTCTATCTCTTGGCCATGGTGATCTTGTCGAGGAGGGAACAGCCTGCGTAGACTTCGAGCGGCCCGACAAGTCTTTCCTCGAGAAACTAGCCATCGCGGAGACTCGGGTACAAACGGCAGACCGACGACGACGAGGAAAGGAAAAAGCAGTTGGAACCCGATGGGGAAGCGGAAAGAGAAGGCCGTGTTTGGGGCTGAGGCCATTCCGCGGTTGATCCCCGCGGCTATGATCTGTGATACTGATAAGGTGAGTTGCCAGCACATGAGCAACGGGGCGCGTAGGTGAGCTGGTGCCACCTCGCCCATGTACAAAGGTGACGTTGCGCTGAAATGGCCCACGCCAATGCCGAGCACAAGGCGACCGGCCGTGAAGAGAGCCGTTGAGTTTGCCACGAGCTGTAGAATGACACCGAGCAAGATGAAGGCCGAACCGATCAGCCACATGCCCTTTCGGCCGACGAGATCGTTGAGCGGCGCTGCGCTGAGCGATCCGACCAACTCGCCAACGCTCATCATGGACGTCATGACGGAGAGCGTGGTCGGCGGGATAGCCCACACCCCGTTGGCACCTTGTCTTCCGAAGCGTTGGAGGAAGGCATCTTCGGGTCTCAGCAAAGTACGATGATTGTTGCGCCGTCTGCACTCACCAAGCGTGGACACGCCGTTGAAGTAGACTCCATCGTAGCCATATAGAAAAGCCCCAAGGGCTGCGAAGGCGCACCAGAGCCAAACGCGGTGGTATTGGGCGTGACAAATGACCATGGCGTGAATTGATGAAAATCCGCGATTCTCAGCAAAGAGTCGGGAAAGACGAATGGATTCGGTTTCCAAGTGGTTGGGGCGCTCAAAGCAACCCGCTCAGCATATCCTGCCAATATCCAGAGAACAGTCCCCATCAAGAATTCCGCATGTAACGAACGCAAATCGTCGTCTTCGAGGAATATGCCGGGGTTAACCCCGCATACAAATCGGGACAGGAAAGCTGGGGTCAGCATCGGAATCCCTTTCCAATCGGACTTCTCTCCGGTCAGATCAGCCAGCCGACCGTGAAGACACAGCATCACCATAGCGAACGGGGAAAAATAGACCACGCCTAAGCAGACATCAAAAAGTAAAAGGCGACCCGTTTCGATATCCCTCATGAGTAGCTTCGCCCGGCCATCAGCCACTGAGGCTGCAGCAGACGCCATCCCGATCCTCGTCGACGACGTATACCATCTGTTCCACCTAGGCACGCCTCCAAACACGGTCCACCACCCTCCTCGGCTGCGTTCGTCGTGGCATCACATGCGCTCGACGGATCTCCTACGATGGACCCGAGATGCGTTACCTGCGATCACGCCCGGGCCTGAAGAAGACGTCTCTCATCCGGCGTCCGCTGGGGCTTGGACAGGCTCGGCCGTGCCTGGTCCCGACGGGCGACTTCATGTCTTCTACACGGGCTATAATCTGTCACAGGGAGGCAAACAGGTCATACTTCACTCAGTAGCCAGCGATCGCGAGGGCAGCTCGTATGCGAAGTTCCTTTTGCGACATGTCTTGGCTTTTCCCTGCTCATTCTGACTTTCGATTCCCAGCTTCCCCTTGCCGCCACAGCCTCTTCGCTTCAGCCCCTCAAGCCCCATTCCAGGAGAGCGCTTCTCAGCCATTGACTTCCGCGATGCATTCGTCTTTTTGAACCAAATGGACGCGTCGTATTGGATGCTTGTGGCTACTCGACTCGCCGACAGCAGCGACGACCCCTTCTCGACACGCGGCTGTCTGGCACTCCTGACCTCGCCAGACTTGGAGACATGGTATTCTGACATCCCACAAGCCTAAGGATCTCCCATATTCACTCACTGACACCGCGGGCTCATGTCAGGACTTTGGATCCGAAGCCTTTCTACTACCCGCGAGACATGTTCTGTCCGGAGTGTCCCGAGCTCTTCTGTCTGACGTCTCCACTGACAGAGAGCCCACGGTGGTACCTCATCTACTCACGTTTCCAGGCTCCGAACGCCGGCACCGTCTATCGCGTGTCTGATACGGGGCCGGCAGGCCCGTTCCGCATCCCCCGCGACGGGTCTGGCGGACGCCTGGACGGCCGCCGCTGGTACGCCGCCAAGTCCTGCCCACTCAACTCTCACTCTACAGGTGATCGAGGTCCTGGCAGGGCTTTCTTCGGCTGGATGGCCGACCGGGAGGACCCGCATCAGGGTGGCAAGTGGTTATGGGGCGGGGACATGGGGATCCCGCGGGCGGTACGCGCCGATGAGGAAGGGAACCTAAGCGTTGCGCCGGCTTTGTCTGTCCGAGACTTGGAGTCGAACGGACGGCTTCGCCGGGGTGCGACAACGTTGGTCAGGCTTTGCTCCGCTGACGGTGGTGTTGAAACATTCTGGCCGGGGCGTAGCAATCGCACAGCGACACAAGACCAGGATACCGTCATTGTACTTCAGCTCGGCTCCCTGGACGCCGCCGCCTTTGGCGTCATGATGCGGCCAGACAGCCACGGGAACGCCTACCACCTGAGTTTTACATGCGCCGGCCGATGTGGCTGGACTGCGACGTTCGTTGATCGCGGCGTGCCCTTGGATGACTTTTGGGCGGATCAGTACAAGGCGCATCTTCCGCGTGGCGTGGACGGCCCGGAGGTTGTGAGGCACGAGGGGCTGGAACAGCCCAGGGACATTACCATCTTTGTTCGCGGGGACGTGATTGAGTGTTTCCTTGCGGGTCGTTCAATATCATTCCGACTGTTACAGTCCGAAGGACAACGTCCTTACGGGCTATTCGTGCGAGATGGGCATGTGGAATTGACTGTTACCGAGTATCATGGAACCATCATATAGATCGGTCCGCGTAAAATGGCATCTCCCACAGAAGCCTGCTGTACAGCCAGGCAGGGAAAACGTGTTTACAGCACGAAAGTCACAGAATTAAAGCAACGAATCGTCATTATCGAAGACTAAAACAAGTCCAAAAAGTACATGATTGCTGTCAATCGTTGACGGGAATTGAGCCCGACGTGGCTGGAAGGTGTTAGTGGTGGTGATGATGGGCATGATTTGGGGGGCAGTGGCGCTTACGGGTCGAACCCACAACCTTGAGATTAAGAGTCTCACGCTCTACCGATTGAGCTAGCCGGGCAGGCTATTTGAGGTTGTTGACGTCGTGAGAAGCGAGAAGCTCAGGAATTGGGGAGGAGTTGTGGGCAGATTGAGGGCACGATACATGTATCCACCTTCAACCGGCCCTCGGCCCCATCGTAGGGTTCTCCGGTGTACCCGGGAAACACAGTTGCAGGCACACGCGGTAGATGGCGCTGGTAACATTGTACTGGTTTTGGTCTACTCGCAATCCGTAAGCTGCCTCGGCATCAGGGACGGCTAGTGAGGAATGGCCTCACTTGCACCAGCCGGAAAGCTTGCGTGACTACTGCCACGTGATTCGCAAGTATGATGCCGTTGCGATCTTGCTCGGCCAGTCTCATAATTTGGATCTATTAGCCGCAACGGCGGAGTCCATCTTGTTATAATGATATATATGCTTAGCCAGAATGGGGTATTACCCGGGACATCAGGTTCGACTTCAACCGAGCCGATCATCTAGCCATCCACTCTCTCTTTCACCAGCGCCCAACACTTTCTCATCCCTGTACCCATGGACTCATCTTCAATCTCTTCGATAGTGGCCCACTTGTGTCTGGTATGCGACGAGACGCAATCCTCCGATCCCTCCGCCTCGAAGAGGTGAACATGCATGGTCAGCTTCAAGTGAGAGAAAAGCCAGGGGACGCTACCCAGGTCCCCAGCATGCCGCAGCCCCAGCCTTTTGGCACCACTGACCAGACTCGACACATAGGCCTGGGCATCTTTCTTTCGCGATGCCGCTGTACTGCTGGATGCAGCTGGTAGAGTGTAGCTGGGCAGCTCCCACAGCCCAGCGAGAAGACCCTTTTCAGGACGCCGATGAATCAAGAGCTTTCCGTCATGGCGTCGGATTGCGCATACAAGGGACTCCTCCTCACGGACTGCCTTCTTAACGACCTTGAGTGGGAACTTCTTGGCATGGTTTGTGACGAATTCCACGGTCTTGGCGTCTACTGTCGGCTCTTTCGAGGAATCCTCCGCTTTGCTCTCGGGTTTGGTGAAGAATGCAGATAAAGTAGCCTGCCTCGGGCCCGAGTTCGGCTTCTTTCCTTTGATTCCCTTGACCGGTTTCTTCGGAGCAGCGTCTGAGTCGTCGTCGACAGATACCGCTCCATCGTCTGCATCTTCCTCAAATGGCTCGCAGACCGAGCAGATATCTTCGATATCCTCCACCTTTGGCGTCTTCTTCGCCCCGGCAGCCAACTGGAGCCCTTCGGCGTAAGCCCTGCACGTAGTTGTGATAGGACACTCGCCGCAATTCGGCTTCGGCGTGCAGACAGTGCTGCCCAGCTCCATCAAAGCCTGCCCCCAGCGACCAGGTCGATCGCTTTTCGGCGTCTCCTCGCGATGCTCCTCACCTCCATGAGCGTCCTTCGCAACAGCCTTGACGAGCGCGTCCGCGGCGGCCCAGAGAAGATCAATGACCGTCTTTTCCGTCTTGACGTTGCCAAAGACACCCAACTGCCGACTCAACACCCGCAGAACGTTCCCATCGACCATCGGTGCAGCTTTTCCAAACACGATGGCCGAGATCGCGCCCGCGGTGTACCTTCCAACGCCCGGCACTCTGGCCTCCAACTCTGCCGTATCAGCCGGCATCAAGCCGTCAAACTCTTCATCGGCTACAACCAGCTTCGCAGCCTCATGGATCCTCGTCGCGCGGGAGTAATATCCGAGCCCACGCCACGCGCTGAGCACATCCTCCGGCGGTGCAGCTGCGAGGTCCTGGATCGTGGGCCACCTCGCCATCCACTTGTTCCAGTAGTCGATGACCACGGCAACGCGAGTCTGCTGCAACATGATCTCGCTGATCCAGACCTCGTAGGCGCGCTTCTCGAGCGCATGGCGGAGCTCCGTCGGGTCTGAGATGGTTGCCGGGTCGATCCAGGCTTTGCGCCACGGCATGCCGCGCGTTGTGCTGATGGAATCAAACCAAGATAGGAGGGCATTTCGGCCGTGTCTTCCTGTTTCGACGTCCAGCAACAGAGGTCGGTGATATGAGACGGCATGTGTTCTCGAGGGAAGAGGGCAAGGGTCCTTAATCAACTCTCCTCCCGGGCCGAACAAGCTTGCGTGCAGCTTTGCGGTCTCTGACTTGGTAGGCTTCCTTGCCTTCTCAACCTTCCGCCGTTTGGCTTGGGGCTCTGTGATCTCGTGGCTCTCATCCTGCTCGATATCTGGGCTGAAGTCCTCTTCGGACGCGTCTGCTCGCGATGGTGACGGCCTGGGCTTCCTGGTGGCGGTTTGACGCGACTTGGGCTTCGGGGCCGGTCCTTTCGGTTCAGAATCAGGCTCGTCGTCTGCTTGAGAGAGGATTCTCTTCGCCGCCGCAAGCGAGCTCTGTCGCCTGACGACGTACCGCTGCATCATCATGAACACCGGGCGCCGTTGTTCTGCATCTTAAGTAATGAGACGCGTTCTGAGCCAAAAGTCTAAGTGGTGTCGCTGGAGCGCGTTGAGGCCGGGTTACAGGGCATCATGCTAGCGTCGATTCCGGAGCACGACCACTGAAACTTGGATCGCCCTAGGGACTTGACACCCCTGTCATCAGAATCAGCCGCTACAAATTGCAGAAAACCAACCGCCTAACAAGCAAGACCAGAGCAGACAAGAAAAATTAAACACCATCACTTCTCAACGCGCTCAGTAATAGGGGCTTTAAAAGTAGTAGATTTGCTGATAAGATAGAGCTGGAGTTGCTGGCAGCAAGAATTATAATTTTGACCCAAGTACGCCGCCAACAAAATGGTCGAAGGTCCTACCAGGATTCGAACCTGGGCCTACGGAAGGATCTGATGGTAGTCAGAATCCGACGTCCTAACCAACTAGACTATAGGACCGTGGCTGGTACTATCAAATGCGCACTCAAGAAGCCCATTGCCTCCCGTAGCTGCAAATCTTCAGCGAGACAATCGCGACCCAATCTAGTTGTAGATCAGATATTTCTATTGGTCTAAAGCTCCCTACGCCATCGTGTCCAGCAATGAAGAAACCTTACGCTGTCCAGCCATCGCCGGCGCATGTCATCCAGTTGACGCCGACAAGCTCCAGCCCATGCTTCTTAGCGAATTCGGCCGGCTTCCACGACCGTCTTTGAACGAACTCCTCCCCGCCGACATCCTCCTTCTTCAGATCGAGACCCTCAGGCTCCCGGTACAGTAGGAAAAGATATCGGTGTGGCTTCGAGCTATTGATTTTTCAGGTCAGCGACCCTGTGTCACCATCGCTCACCCTCGGCTGCCGCAAGTCCATCTGCTTGTCGCCGCAGCAATGCCACTTACTCATCCTTGGGACCTGGTCCGAGGAACTCCGTCAACGCCGGCTTCGTCTCTCCGACCACCGCATCTCCACTGAGGGGCTGCAGGCCGGGCAGGACCCAGTGACGCCAGAAGGCGAACTGCGGGTTATCGGGCGTCGGCGCGTCTGGGTCGGTCAAGAAAAGAGTGTACGAAGCACCCGATGGTGCGCCCTCCTCGGCCGCGAAAGAGATGCCGGGTGCGACCTTACACTCGCTCGCGCGGAAGAAGTTGCCCGTGTCGACCTCCTTGCCTGCGAACGAGACTTGGAGCTTGGTTGTAGGCTTGAATCCCTCCGGGATTAGCTCCGCCGCGGAGCCGGGCACGAGCTTGGCCTCCTCGAGCGTGCTGGTGAGCTTCTGGGCGTGGTCGGCGAGAGACATGTTGCTGTTCCGTGTCGAGGGTGTCTGATTGAGAACAAAACAAGTTGGCGAGCCTCAGCAGGAAGACTTTTGTCGCGTTCAAGAACTATTGCTTCGAACTCGTGCGGATGGTTTTGACCCGAAGACGTGGTGCGTGATGACCTACGCGGGGTCAAGCGTGGGATGAGGGGGATTGACGCCACTGGCGGAAAATTGCTGCTGCAGCTGCGCGATGAGTTCTTGGCAGATATAAAAGTGCTTGCCCCGAATATGCCAGGCTGTTTATCCGGGGGGGGGACGGAAAATCTGCTACAGCTTCATATGATAGGTGTTTTAAGGTTTCGTCATGAAGGCGGAGGTAGTTCATCGGCGCAGGAGGCATGGGTTGGTGCCATACGGGCCCTTGGGTCGTTGAGATCATCGTGATGGCACAAACTGGTGAAGATTGGAGCGAGACGAAAGATGCGCCAGTGGACAGCGAGATGAAAACTTGCCAGCGAGCATATTGGGACATAACGACTGGCTAAGGATAATGACATGCTTTGCCATCAAGAACGTGATGATGGTTATGCCTTACAGGTGTACCGTCAAACGTATCTGGGAGTATCATCACGTTATCTCAAGCTACGAATCGGCCATCAAATAGCCTACAGCCCTGCCGACTCAACTCAATTATTGGATGAATGCAAATTGACGCGATCGGATAAACTTCAGCAGAGTCAGAAGCTTAGGTTTTAAACAGGGCACGACTGCAAGGTTATAAGCTGTACGGTTGCAAGACCAGGTACAATCGAACTCTGGGTGGGCTTCGCGAACAAAAGCTTCTTCCGAAATTCCCACGAAAATTCGTCTCTCAGAGGGTTCGCAATCGCGCATTCGGTGATGTTTGGTACTTAAGCATCAATCCTTGACGTAGCAGTCAACCAATCAGGTCTCAAATCCCCGATGGCACAATTGGCTAGCGCGTCAGACTGTTAATCTGGAGGTTGGTGGTTCGAGCCCACCTCGGGGAGATTCGGTGGTTAAAGTCCACCTTCATGTTGAGGCCCTATTTTTTGCACTTTTCTCACTTTGCACCCTTGAATAGCGCGTATCATGCATGCATGCATGCATGCATGGTCTTCACTGCCCTGGCTTGCCCGTCGCAGTGATTCTCATTTTTCGAATAGACGATTTATGTGTATTTCCTTTGGAGGAGATGGCCTAGTGCATGGCTGTGTGCTTGGCTGTGTGCTAACACCGTCAAGAGCCTGCGTAATCACCACAATTTGGCAGTAGTATTTCATTTCTTTTTGCAGTTTATTTTCCATTAGGCTATGGCAAGGTGTAACCACCATCGATCACAAGGTTGGCACCTGCGCGCGTCAGCTTCCCGATTGCTGGATCAAGGCGAAGTTAGAAATCTTACCTGTCATGTAACTGCTTGCGTCGCTGGCCAAGTACACGTACGAGCCCTTGAGTTCAGCAGGCTCGCAAAGTCGACCACCAGGAATCATCGAGAACCACTTCTTCCTCCACTCTTCGGGGTGTACCGAAAGCACTGATTCCGTTAGCAGGGGGTCGATCCGCGACAGATGAGGGGCAGGGACTCACTATCGGTAGCGATGAAACCTGGCGATACGCAGTTCACCCGCGCAAAGTCAACCCACTCCACAGACAACGACTTGGCAAGGTGAACCACCGCCGCCTTGCTAGCGTTGTAAGCAGCCTGCCGTTGCGGCACGTTGACGAGGATAGCCGACACCGAAGCAGTGAAGATGATGCTGCCGCGTCCGTCGCTGCCGGCCTTGAGCTGCCTCTCGAACACCTTGGCCGCCGCCTGGGCCGTCCAGAACGCGCCGTGGAAGTTCACGTCTAGCATCTCCCGGAACCGGTCCTCGGGATACTCGATGGCAGGGATGTGGTCCGCAATGCCGGCGTTGGCGACGACGATGTCCAGTTTGCCGTCGCCGACCTCCCTCGTCGCCGTCTCAATGACATGCTCAACATCAGCCCGGACCTTGACGTTGCACTTGTAGGCCTTCACTAGCACACCGTTGCCCGACTTGGAGAGGGCCGCGGCCGTGGCGTCGGCCTCTTCGGGAGGTGTGCTGGTGTAGGTGATGGCAACCTTTGCGCCGGCCTCGGCGAGGCCACGGGCGGCTTCGAGACCGATGCCGCGCGTTCCACCCGTGACGATGGCGGTCTTGCCGGCGAGGTTGAAGTGGGACGAGACCGGCGCTGCGGGGTTCGGGTGGCTTGGGAGGACCATGCTGGCGGCGGTGGCTTGAGATTCTGGATTTGGCGATGAGGTCCGGCTTGAGGTGGTGATGATTGTTTGCTTGATGAGACTGATGGTATGATTTTCGGACCAGGGCAGTAACCAGGTAAGTGCCGGGTAATTTGTACCGGAAGACTTACGCGCGAGGCGGATCCGGGTGTCGTCATTGCGTCCTGGCGCGAATCAGGCCGCCGGTCGACTGTCGCCCGGACCGCTGTGGGTCATTTCGGTGCGGGGGACCTGGGGAAGCGGAAGCCTGTGACCCTTGTCCGGAGATTGGAGAGTTACTGAAATTCGTTTGAGTTTGCTTGTACAGGTCAAATCGGTGCCGTTGTTCAGAAGGTTAGGACAGGCATGATTCCGTTTCTACGACTGATCGCATTATGGATATTACGAGAATTCATTCAAGATAAAGTCTGACAGGTAATACGAAGCTATCGCTTCGCAATGTAGTGCACGATAGAAACCCTATTTTTTATCCTCTAGTTCTCAGGAAAGTTGTTAAGGTTGGATCAGGCAAGAAAGGGTATACATCATAACACGTAAAGGATTGTTTTATCAATTGCATTATATTCCCTCCTAATTTTACTGTCCTACTTCGGCACACCCTGGATGACAACCTTCAGTGTGTTTTGCTGTGCCTGTCTCACAACCTCAAATGCCTCAAGCGCCTCCTTGAACTTATACCGATGAGTGATTAGCTTTCTTGGGTTGACCTTCCCCGATGCCACCAGATTGACTGCTTCAGGGTAGCATCCTGTAGTATATCTGATAGATCCCTTGATGTTCAAGGCACGAATGCAAGCAGTGGTGATGGGGAAGGTAACATTCTGAGTGCAAGTCAGTTACTGAATGGGTGATATGCGTGGAACGATTCTTACCTCCTTGCCCATACCAGCTTGAACATAAGTGCCACCCTTCTTGGCTGCATAGACTCCGGCCTGAATGGCCGGCTCAGCACCCGTGCATTCCAGAACAACATCAGCACCCTCTCCAAGTCCGTAGTCTCTCACAATTTTCTCGCCGACCGCGCGAGCAGCATCGACAGGGTCTGCTGGCGCGTCGGGGAGCTTCTTAGAGACATAGACGCCATCAGCCGCAAAGTCCTTTGCGAGCCGAGCCCGAGACTCGGAAATGTCAACGCCAATGACCTTGCTGGCACCATATGCCTTAGCCACGGCCTGACAAAGAACACCGATAGGTCCACATCCGAACACAAGCACGGTCTGGCCTCCCTTCAGCTCAGCAACCTTGCAAATCTGCACAGCAACCGCAACAGGCTCGACCAGCGCGCCGTCCTCAGATGACACGTGCTCTGGGATGGGATATGTGTAGTCCCCGGCGACGATATAGTATTTCTGCAGCGTCCCGTCCCATGGCGGGGTTGCTGCGAAGACGGTATCGTCACAGAGGTTGTAAGCACCGGCTCTGCAGTGATTGCAGCTTCGGGATGTGAGCATACGTGGAATGGCGAGGCGAATACTCCAGACTTACTGCCTGCATGGCACACCGGGCTCAATGGCTACGCGGTCGCCAACCTTGACATTCTTCACCTTGCTGCCGACCTCAACGACGGTGCCAGCACTCTCATGGCCGAGAACGATCGGCGACTCGAGAACGAAGTCGCCGATGCGGCCGCGTTGCCAGTAGTGGACGTCACTGCCGCAGATACCAGTCTGCTCGATGTGCACGCGGACATCGTACTCATCGCGAAGCTTGGGCACTTCGCGGTTCTCGAACGCGACGTTCTTGATTGAGTGGAGAACGAAAGCAGGGTTCTGGAGGAGCCATCAGCGCTGTCATCAGGGCTGCGGCCTGGCCGCCGGGCTTAACTTACAATCTCCGACATCTTGAGGTCTTTTGTCCGGGGATGAGCTTAATTTCGGTCTGAACCCTGATGGTGATGAGAACAGGAACAGCAAGCACAAAGTGACCTAACCCAAGCTTGCGATCATCTTATTTGAGCAGGCGGAATGGTGGCCGTGACGTCGACAGCGGGGTACTGCGGCGCCGGCCGGGGCGGGGCCGCCGTGAGGGGCCGAGCTGAGATCGGGCGACTGTTGTCCGACGCTCGTGGAGCGGCGTTTCCTGCTTTCCTGCTTTCACGAAATTAGCCCCTCCTTGAGACCGTACTTGAGTAGCTGTTAATAGACTCGATTCATTGGTCTATGATTGTCGGTCTCTTTAGGGTCAGCGTTCCCGCTGCTTCTGGATCAAGCCTCACTCTGGACAACAGCACCCAAGACTAAAGCCTAATCGCCAACATGGAGTCCACCTATCAGTCGCTCATCCAACGAATCCTCTCGAAGTGGGACGAGAAGAAGCATTCTTCACCCGACACGGCGGACACACATCCCCGTCTCATCATCGCATTAGCGGGTCCTCCGGGATCCGGAAAGACGACGATCGCCCAACGCGTCGTATCCGCCATCAACATGTCCCCGGAGCCCCACCCGAAAACCATGGTCTTGTCCGCGGACGGCTTTCACCTGCCTTTGGCGACTCTGCACGCGCTGCCAAACGCGGCGGAGGCCATAGCCCGGCGCGGCGCACCCTGGACTTTCGACGGGCAGGCGGTCGTCGACCTCGTCCGTCAGCTGCGATCTTGTGCGGGGCAGCGGCCGGTCCTGGCCCCGACTTTCGACCACAAGGTCAAAGATCCCGTAGTCGGTGGGTCTACTGTTGATGCGGATGTTGAGGTCTGCATCATTGAAGGAAACTACTTGCTCGCGGATGAGGAGCCTTGGGGCCACATCGCCCCTTTAGTAGATGACCGGTGGCTTGTCAGAGTTGAGCCGAGCTCGGCTCGGATGAGGGTCGCAAAACGGCACATTGCGGCTGGGATCGAGGACAACATGGAAGATGCACTGCATAGGGCGGAGACGAACGATATGGTCAATGGCGAGTTTGTGGTTAACCGCAGTGAGGGGAGATATGATTTTCTGATAGACAGCGTGGAAGAGTTACCTAATTAAGCAAACACTCCGTCAACTGAGTTTGTGCTTCCATAATTTGAACGCACTTGGCTGTGTACCGAAGTGGCTATTGTGTTACAGTATTGGCATTTCCTCGTTAGCCTGTGGACGTGAATGGTCTCTAAAATCAGGGCGACAGATTCCCGTCACGGCAAGTCACTCCGTTCAGTGGACCATCCGTCACGGCATTGAAAGCCCGAAACCATACATCTGTGTAAGAAGGATAGATTGGTGCATTCCTGAATATCATGTACAGTGAATGCAAGCCGCAGCTGCTTCGTATGACTTCTATTTGAACCCTGGTCGTGAAGTTACCACAACAGCCTTCCCGACTACTTCACACAATCCTCACTTCAACATCAAACTCAACCACGCCATATTGCCTCGGAAGTTTGTCTATAATTCTTGATTTTTGACTTCCAATTCCATACATTCCAAGATGGCTAGCAACGGCTTAACAAACGGAACAAGGAAATCCATTCGGGCTCCCAACCCACCGGTTCAGGACAGTGTTTTCAAGCAATTCCGTCTCGATGGTCGCACCGTCATCATCACCGGCGGGGCAGGGGGAATCGGGCACGAGATCGCCAAAGGCCTTGCAGAAGCGGGCGCCAACGTAAGACCGCCTTTGTCTCTCCCTCCCCTTTTTTTCCAGACTAGTCACGACTAAGCCACGTGCAGATCGCCATCTGGTACCACACATCATCCAAAGCAGCTAACTCTCTGACCGAGAGCCTCATCAAGGACTTTGGGGTCAAGTCGAAGTCTTACCAGGTCGATGTCCGCAACTACCAAGCTGTAGAAGCCGCTGTTGCCGATGCTGTCAAGGATTTTGGTCGCTTGGACATCATGATTGCGAACGCGGGCGTGCCTTCGAAGGCAGGTGGACTCGACGACAACGTCGAGGACTGGGACCGTGTTCGCGCGGTCGACTTCGACGGCGCGTACTACTGCATGAGGGCGGCGGGCCTGGTCTTCCGCGAGCAGAAGAGCGGCGTCGGCATTATCACTGCGTCAATGAGCGGGCATGCTGCCAACGTGCCCCAAGAACAGAGCTGCTACAACGCCTGCAAAAGCTGGAACCGTAAGATTATCCCGTGGCCTGGTGTACGAATGTTCGGACTGACGCCGAGGTCTTGCAGATTCATCTGGCCAAGTCTCTCGCCGTCGAGTGGGCTAAATGGGGAGGCCGCATCAACTCCGTGTCCCCTGGTTACATCGACACAGCTATGTCGGGTGATTGCCCATTCGAGATGAAGGAGGAGTGGTTCAGCTTGACGCCGCTGCGTAGGGAAGCTGATCCGAGGGAGTTGAAGGGCATTTACCTATACCTGGCCAGCGATGCTAGTTCTTACACGACAGGTGCAGACGTTATTATCGATGGTGGCTACACTGCGCGTTAGATACCATGATAGAGATATGATCTGATTATCTGTATCGAAAGCAATTTCAGTGTTCATACTGAGTGACTTTCAGGATGACGTGAAGCTGTGTATATGTCGAGAACGACGACGACGACAACGGAAAGATGTGCGAGGAGATCCTGAAATAATTGAAGGTATGTGCTAAGATGTTTCGACTTTGTTCAAAGGGAGATATTACTGAAACAAATGTAAAAAAGCAGATCACAAAATACACACACTTTGGACATTACATGGGTTTAAGTATCAGGCCTGGTGATCAGTCTACTAACGAGGAGGGACTGCACGATAACCCCAGGACCTTATGCGAAAGCGTTCCTATGGCACGACCCATCCAGAAAGTTTACTTGAAGGCCTCTCCCAGCTCCTTAATGTGTCTGCGACTTCGAAGCTGTAAAGTAATTCGACGTAGCCTGGTGGATCCAGCTCACAAGTGAAAATAAACCATGGCCGAGCTCACCACGCAGGTCTCCGAATAACGTCCAAATACACCCCAATGGGCGTCAGTAAATGTTGCTGAAGTCATCACGATCCAGCAGCCGTCCCGGTTCAACTTCGTCCTCACCCGATCATCGAAAGATGCCGGCCGGGGGCCGTCACTCACCCCTGGCCCAGCCAACGCCTGCGTCTTATCGCCGGGCAAAGCCTGCATGGCCTTGGCGCCAACACCGCGTCTCCTCACACTGACAGGCTTGGTGAGGGTGACAGTCGTCCGTCGTTCCCCGCACCTCCAGACACGCAGCGCGATGTTTCCCTCCGCAAACATGACCCTTGAGCGAACGCAGCCTAACATCTCAAGCACGATGATGCAACTGTTAGCATACCGCGCTGTACCCCATGGGCTACCTGATTTCCCCTCCGTATCCCACCGACCCATTTACCCACGTTATGTGGGGTAAAACGAAGAAGGCATGCGGAGTGTTAGCGGCGCGAATGTTCCAGGTTCCAGCCGTTCGGGTGAGCGTGGAGCATCGCATTACGTAGAGCTCATCTCAGTTCGTTTGCTGCTCATGTAGACGTATAAATCTCCGGCGGGGCCCTCATGCATTCATGAAATGCTATCGACGCTTCCCCAGGTTTCCGAATATCTTCAAATTGTCTCCTCCGGATGCCATTGCGGTTTCCTTAGTGGATCCATCCATGCCAGGCACGCGACCTCGGATATAAGCAGCCATGAAGGACGAGCAGATTGTCGGCGCCGCTTTGGCCGAGGTTCTTCCAAAGACGGACAAGTACTGGTTCCAGCAATCACATCTGTTGAGATTGAACTTGGTTCTATTGATACCGTTGCTATCCTCTGCAGTCGCAGGTTATGACGGTGTGTCCTTGGGACGACGAAAACACTCCGGTTGTGTTGGTGTCTGGTCTAACGAGATTGACCTACAGGATCGTTGATGAACGGCCTGCAGTCACTGCAGCAATGGCGAGAATACTTCGACCATCCGGCCGGTGTGAAGTTGGGAGTCATCAATGCAGCGCAGTCCATCGGCTCTGTCCTGGCCCTCCCCGTCGTTGGCTACCTCGCGGACCGCTTCGGCCGAAAGCCAGTTCTCCTATCCGGCATCATTCTCATCATCGTCGCCACCGTCATCCAGTCGACTTCGATCAACCTCGCCATGTTCATCGTCTCGCGTCTTGTGGTAGGGTTTGGCGGCATGTTCGTCGTGCACCCAAGCCCTCTGCTCATCGCGGAGTTGGCGTACCCAACGCATCGCGGAAAGTACACTTCGGCATACTGGACAATGTACTATTTGGGTGAGCCTCCCGAACACGAACCATGTAACCCGTTTCTTTGTCTAATCATCTTTATTTTTCCTTTTCTAAAGGTGCCATTCTGGCCTCATGGACGACGTTTGGCTGTCAAGATTACCAAAGCGAATGGTCCTGGCGCATTCCCTCCATCCTTCAGGCCGGATTTCCTCTCGTACAGTTATGCTTTTACTTCTGGGTCCCAGAGTCTCCCAGATGGCTCGTGGCAATGGAAAGAACGACCGAAGCCGCCGAAATCTTGGCTAGATATCACTCAGGGGCTCTCGACGCTGCCCAGGGCCACACGCCACTCGTCCGACGCGAGCTTTCCGAGATTGTCCAAACCATTACCCAAGAGAAAACTGCGCAAACAACGGGCTGGATGGCCTTGGTATCAACTCCGGGGAACCGCAAGAGGACCTTGATCGCGGTTTGCGTGGGTGCGTTCGCGCAATGGGTGAGTTCGGCCCTATTCATGTCGCACAATTGTCAAGTGTACTTACAGACGTTGCCAGAATGGAATCGGAGTAGTCTCGTATTATCTTACGCTCGTTCTGAACACGGTCGGGATCACGGACACGTTCGACCAGACGCTCATCAACGGCTTGTTGCAAATCTTCAATTTCGCCGCGGCCCTCGGCGCCGCGTTCCTCGTCGATCGCCTCGGCAGAAGAACCCTCTTCCTCTGGTCAGGAGGCGGCATGCTCGTCAGCTACATCGTTTGGACAGCATGCTCGGCCGTCAACTCAGACACCGGCTCAAAGCCGGCCGGGATCGTCGTCGTTGTCTGCCTCTTCACCTTTTATTTCCACTACGATATCGCGTATACCCCTCTGCTTATGGGGTACCCCACGGAGCTGTTCCCGTTCTCGTTGCGATCCAAGGGAATCGCGGTTGAGCTGTTTGCGATTTACGGCTCACTGATCATCGCTGCCTTTGTCAACCCTATCGGCATGGACAACATCGGGTGGAGATACTACATTGTCTTCTGCTGCCTTTTGGCAGTGTTCCTATTTGTAACCTGGTACTTGTTCCCAGAGACCAAGGGACACAGTCTGGAAGAGATTGCCGTGATATTCGATGGGCCTCAAGCTGTGGAGAACTTTGAGGGCAGCTCTGAGGTCAAGGAGGAAAAGATTCTTGCCAACGGCGGGATCAGCACTGCGGTGCACAAGGAGGAGGCTTGAGGCGTTCAGGTTGAATTTAGCTTTATGATGTTGTAAAATGACTAATTTGCCATCTATTTAGCAGCAGAATCTGATAAACTGTCAATTATTACAGATTGGATTTTGTTCATCTCTAAACGTAGTTGACAGCGCTGTTATTTCGACAGATAGAGTCTAGGGCCGTGGTCGTTTTGTGATCTTGAATCAACTTGTGCACTCTCAGTGCCTTCTTTCCTTTACTCTACAGATGCATCATCATATGCCAGGCATACCTTGAGTCTTGAAGCGTTCTTGCAATATATTTAGGGCGAATGCTTCCTAAAAGTCCACTGTGCCCGACTAACACCGGTCAGAGCTCGGATGGCAGGGATGGTTCGTCCAAACCGCCCTGATCGCGAACAGTCACACCTTGTGGACCATCGACCTCGCAAGCGTGTGGAGACAAATGGCGGGGTTTAGTGCACCTGGAGACTTGTTGGAGTTGGAACCGGGGGTTGAGGAGGAGCAACCTCCGACCTCGTCCGACCCGCAGCAGCCAGCCTCACCCAGACGCGACAAACGTCCGCTTCTCCTCATCAGTCTTGTTGCAGCTTGCTCGTTGATGTTATGACGCCCGCCCAAAGAACGGACGACAACCACCCTTCGTCCGATCGGCCCATGTCTGGTCTGCACCGGGGCCCTGCCAACACCAGACTCGCGGAAGCCTGGATCGCGATCCCAGCCACAACCCCCCCCTAAGAAGTGTTTGATTTGGTTTTGAAGAACGATGTCATCATCGGACTCCATCGGCGACAACCCGGCCGGCTCACTGACTCCGGACCCGACCTCCGTCGGGATGGCCTTTGCATCTGCCGATCAGGCGTGCAAGGAGTGCAGACGACGGAAGGCAAAATGTAATCGGGCAATACCGACCTGCAACCTGTTCGTACAGACCATACACGGATGTTGGTAGACGTTAACGAGACTGAAGATGCGTCAAGTACAGGCGTCACTGCCTCTATGAGAAGCACGCCCGAACGCCGCTTACAAGGAAGTATGAGAGATCCGTAAGGGGAGAGGGGGCCGATGGTGGTGCGGCTTGTTGATGTGAAATGCATTCTTGGCGAGTTTAGTGACTTACATCATTTGCGCAGACATCTTACCGAAGTCGAGGAAAGGTTGGAGCGGGCCGAGGCACTCATCACGCGTATGCGGGCTCTCCTGCCGGGTAACGCCCGGTCGGGGTCCGCTTTGGCAACGCCCGGTCGAGTCGAGACGCCGGCGCCGAGAGCCGATGAACCTTTTGACTTTTCGAAACTGGACTCGCCGGCGCCGGTTGCTACTGCAACGGCAACTGCTCATTCGGCCCCTACCGAACCGGATCTTGGCATGCCGCCGCGCGATGAGCCTGAACCTGCTTCCCAGGCTCCGTCTACGCGGGCCCCTCTCTCACGCAACACAACTTCCTCGTCACCGGGGCACATTATCATCACGAACACAACAAGAGCTCCAAGGCCTCATCACGAACGTGACCCAGCAAATGAACCTCCGCACAGGGACCTCAACCTCCTCGAGGCGCATCCCACAGACGACTTCGAATGGGACGAGCAGGAGACCCTCACGAATTACTCGGCATCCCCTGAAGCAATCCAGGAAGTCGACGCCGGCGGCGAGGTGACCATCGCGGACGGGATGGCCACGCTCGCCGTGAGCGAGAAGGAATCCGGCTACCTCGGCGTCGCGTCCGGCGCTGCCCTGCTCCGCCTCCTCGAACCATCGACCCCGCGCCGGCGGACCCAGTCCTCGTCTTCAAGAACGGGGCCCATCGGCCACATGCAGTGCTCTCTGGCCGCGCAACCCGATCCGAATAGACACATCACCGACGCCATGATCGACGCCTACTTTAGACTCTACCATGTCAGCTATCCTATCATCCATGAGGCGACGTTCCGCGCTCAGTACGCCGGCGTGATACCCCGGCCAAGCGGTGACTGCTGGCTGGTGTTGGCGTACACCGTCGCGGCCATCGGGGTATATACCACTGCGACGACTTTGGATAACCTGGACGTGTCGCTGTTCGCCCAAGCACGCTCAATCTTGTCGTTCAACTTTCTGGAAGTCGGGAACTTGACGCTGGTACAGGCTCTCACTCTCATCTCCAACTACCAGCAAAAGCGGGATAAGCCCAACTCGGGGTACAACTACCTTGGCCTAGCCGTTCGTATGGCCATGGGCTTAGGCCTCCACAAAGAGTTTCAAGGCTGGAACATCTCCCCCCTGAACATGGAGATCCGCCGCAGAGTGTGGTGGTCCCTATGCGTCTTCGACGTTGGCGCGACCATCACGTTCAGTCGGCCCTCAGTCTTCCCGTCCGAAGGCGTCGATGTTTCTCTGCCTCTGAACGTCGACGACAAGGTATATCAAACTCCTTGCAATCCCAGCACGAAGCTCACGGCTAATCCCGCCAGTTTCTGACCGCAATCTCAAAGTCTTACCCGCCCGAGACGGAAGGAATAACCCCTTACACCGCGGTCCGCACCCAAGCAAGCTTCCACATCGCCACGACCCCGATCTACACGCGCGTCATCTCAAAGCCCCTCCCCTCGGCAGAGAAAATGCTGCGCCTGGACGGGCATCTCCTCGAGCCGTGGCTGACCAGCGTGCCCCACTACTTCTCCGAGACGGCGAATGTGCCTCCAAAGTACGCCCTCGCCCATGCCGTCATGAACTGGCGACACAGGAACCTTCGAATCATTATGTACCGCCCGTTCGTCATTCGCCGCGCGCTTCGAGCTCGCGATCGGCGACTGGACGACTCCGCTTCGAACATACGTGCCTGCGAGAAGTGTCTCGCCGACGCGAAGGCCACAATAGCGAGCATCAGCGAGTTCTGGGACAGCAATGAGCACAACCGTCTGGGGGCCTGGTATGCGCTGTAAGTCAGACTGAAGCCTCAAACCCCGCCCCCCTCCTCACTGACTCAACTAAGTATTCTGACTCTTTTGTCCCCGTAGATATTTTCTCTTCCAGGCAGCTTTAATCCCGTGCATCTGTCTCCGGAACGACCCCAGCTCCCCCAACGCATCCGACTGGCGCCAGCAAGTCACCGCCACGACGCGCTGTATAGCCGCCCTCGCCCCCGTGAACTCGAGCTCCTCGCGCTGCTATCACGTCATCGTGGACCTCTGCGGGCGCTACCCGGACAACAGTGTCCCGCCTCCTCCTCCGGCTGCTGCTGAAGAGGCGCGGACGACAACACCGAGCTACGACGCGGTGGGTGCTCTGCAGCAGGCTGCCCCTGGGCCCATTGACGAAAGCCCGCAGACACAGATCAACAGTGTGTTTTCCATGATGTGGCCCAACGTGCCGCCGATGGAGGCTGCGGACGTCGTCATGGGTGACGATGCGTGGGTGGAGTTTCTGAAGGGCGGGGCTGGGGCGGAGGGGGACGGGATGTGGTTCGAGAATTGAAGACGTCTGTCTTCTATCTTAACAAGTCATTTTCAATGTATCTCAACGGCTAAAATCCCGGGTTTTATGTAGACGACGTCTTCCGATTGTCCCACCTACTGGAACATGTTGTCGAGAGATAGAAATGACTCCGATTACTCCCACTCCCATCTGAGCTATTACAACCTCTGATACCTGCATCAAGCTCTTAAGAGATCATATTCGGTCATCGTTATGGCGATTACAGCTCGTTTACTTGAACTTAGAAAAGGACCACAAGGGTTATGTATATAGACTCAGGATTGATCGGTGAGAATATGCATGGCTCTGTTTTGATCTCCTGACCGCCACCCTCGCCCTAAGCATAAGTTGAAGCGAGACAGCCAATTCTCCAGTCATGATGTCTAGGTTCTGGAAAAGGCGCCAGTATTTGCGGATATCTAAAGATGCTTGTTCTGAATCAAATCTCACGTGGCCCCATCTCCGAACTACGTCTCCTTTGATTTCGCAATTCCTCCAAAAAAGCCAAGTCTTTCTCCTCGAGATTGTTTCGCCACGCGGTCTTACATGTATCATTCAGGTTGCTTCAGAAGTTACCTCGTCAAATCCGTCATCCCCCGACGCTGCATCTCTGGCAACGATCCTTAACGCCCACTGAATTTCATCCCAGTCCGTCTCTCTAATGGACATGATTGCCGCAGACCGTCCAGTAGAAGACTTCGGGTCGTCTGAAAGCTTGCAGATGCACCGGCACAACTTGTTTTTGCCACCCTGACCGAGGAAGACCTTGTTCTGTTCGTCGATGAGTCCGCCCGCTGTCCAGCCTTTGAGCATACTAGATATGAAAGGCTGTTGCTCGGTGAAGAGGTCTTTCAACTGAAAATGTTGGGTTCTGGCGGTGCTCTCTCGGCTGGAGTACGTCACACGCGCAAAGAGCTCGAAGGTTACGTCCTGCTTGTTGCGGCTGCATCTAGTATGGGCGTTGAGCAGCTCACCGATCCTGAAACAGGTCCGCAACATGATCGTCGAAGAGAGTCTAACCACAACAGAGCGATCGCGTATCTTGACTGGAAATGGAGGCCGGGCGAACGCAGCGGCTGAAGGAGCGCTGCGATGGGGGTGTGTGACTTGAGCGGAAGGAACTTCGGCAGGGCTGGTCGGGACCTTTTTAGCGCAAACCGCAACCAGATCCCAGTCGACGTCTTCGTCAAGAAAATCGGGCTCCGTGAACGAACCTCCGGGGTCTGACCGGTGGTGCTTTGCTGGGGTTGAATGCTGCAGTTGTGAATCAAAACTCGCCGGTGATCTTGAATCCCGATCCATCTGCTGGATCACACTCGTAGGGGGGGCTCTTGGAAGAAAGGCATCCGGATGCTCTGCCAACTGCATCATGTCCTCTTCATCAGAGTCGTCAAGACCGTAGTCATCTTCTAAGGGCGGCAAGTCTTCCTTAGCGGTGTTCCCAAGCTCCTCGGATCTCATAATTGTGCGTGGGCTCGACAGCTCTTGAGACTCGGCTTCGTGGTAGCCACCAGAAATCTGCGTGAATGAGATAAGATTCTGGTTGTCTCCTTGGCCCAAGTCAACGAACTCGTCCATCCACGAGACGTCTTCATCATCAAGAGATGGGCCTCCAATCTTGACATGCGGCAAAGAGGTTCCTGGCAGGGACTCCGGAATCCCATAGGTCGAAGTAGGAGACACTAGATTTGACGTATGAACCGTGTCTACGGAGCCCTTGGAGCTGAAGTCGATCGTGGAGGAAGAGCTGAGCGGGTTCTGGCGTGCATCGTCGTCTCCTAGAGGTCTTATGGCGATGCGTTTGCTCGGAACTGGGACTGAAGCCGCAGTTGTCGGTGTCAAGGATCGTTTCGGGACGTTGATGGGTGCGAAGCCATGGATTTCGACATCCGGGCTGAAGAAGCCGCCGTATTGGAGACTGGCATGGAATCAGATTGGACCTGTAGATTCCAGGATGAATACTTACTCCGATTCCATATCCGACATCTAGCCCCTGCAAAGCTCTTTGAGACGTCGACTGTTGGACAAGAAGACCAACAGTGCCTCGCCGGGATGCGATGCCAACAAGGGATACATTTAGACAAGATCGACGGGATGAAAACTTTTCGTTGATACGTATTTCTAAATTCGAGGATGCAGTAGGAACCTGTCGGATATCCGCCTTCCTTGGAAACTACCGTAGGTGTCCTACGCAGTAAGAGCGATGCCGAGGGTACCTTCTTTCTTGGATTGAGAGGAAAGCGCGAGCTCGGCACTGCCTTTCGCGCCAGAAGCGGACTTGTCTTGCCTCTCATTCAGGAAGGCATGGCGAGATCGCGACTTCCAAATCCGGTTTTCCCTCCTTACCTACCTACTTACTTAGGTTCTGCAAGCTTAGCGGTCCCAGGGAAAGAAGCATTGCAACATGTTCCGGCACGTTACTGCTCTACCAGAACCGATCATGCCTTGCTTGTCAACATCATATGTTGAAGGCTTGGCGGTGACGATTTGTCTCGATGAATTGAACACATGTCGGTTCCTGGCGACCATCGCCTAACGTTGGTGGTAGGAGAAGCACATGTGAATTTCCGATGCGTTCTTGGAAGACGGACGTCACTAAGTGGTTTACTTCTACAAAGGGTCACAGGTCTCCAGGTTTCGGACCCTGAAAGTAGGCAGCGGGCCACCTAAGACGGGTTCATCCCACTCGGACGACGAACACAATGAAATCATACCTAGTCTTGAACACATGAACTTCGGGTTCGTTGTGCTAAACATCAAGGGTCGCGGCTCGTGATGCCTTCATGGCCGCTTGGGAGAGACACGACCGTTGGCTAGCTTGGATGGTGGCTCACCCCCTACGCGAAGATATCGACGCACCGGCGTGCTTCCTGGAGGAGGAGGAGGAGGAGGAGGAGGAGGAGGAGGAGGAGTAGTGGAAACAACAACAGCATTCCAGCTTCAGATCACAAGAAGCACGTGCTAATATTTCGGTAAGATATAGTTGCTGGCAGGAGATCGGGCGCCGGAGCAAGTCACGAAGCTATTCGCAACCCGTGGCCCGGACCGCATAACGGAGGCACGGGAGTGCAGTGACATCAACCCGCAGAAGATCCGGAGTCAGGAGAGCCACCCGTTTCCGTCCAGACGGAGACCTGGCAACCCACTGGCCCCATCCGTATCTCGATTCCGTAACACAAGTGCGATGGCGCCGCATCGGGCTCGATGAAGGCATTCGCAGCCAGCTACGTCAGAAACTAGACCACATGCCCAAAGACCCCTTCTGCTTTTTGGCGACTAAGCAGGCCTGATTCCTCAGTGAGCCGCACCTCACCCAGAGACATAACCAAACCATAGCCGGGAGCGTCGCGCGGGAGTTTCAGTAGGCTGGTCTCAGGTGGGAAGAGGCCAGGTAGGTCCTCAGTGAGGGAGACGTATCTGAAGGGGAATTTCTGGAAAAAGGGCGCCCGTTGTGCCAGGTCCCGGGTAGGCCGCGGCGGTGATGTCAGTTTCCCGTCAGGTGAGCGTGGAAAAGAGCAGGGGGTATAGGTCCTCGTTGGCGTGTTTTAGTTACCTACCCGTAGCTCCGGGGAGCTTGGCCATGTGGTTCCGGGGATGAGGGACGGCAGAGCTGTGCAGCGAATGGAGGATTCAAAGTCAGAAGCCGCGCACAGATGGAGGATTGTGTTAGTGTCTAGAAACACCGCTGGTACATGATCCGGTGTTTTCAAAAATAAAATAGGATAAGATAAAATAAGAAGAAAGAACCCAACGGAATAAAATATTCGAATAAACTCAAAACATCCTTTTCGACTAAAAATAAAGAATGAAATACCCGAACATACTATGTAGTTTCCTTCCCCAGATCTAAGTGACTAATAACACACCCACACACACCAGGTCCATCGTAGGGGAGAGAGAGCGTGGATGGATGAGATGACACCTGCCCGAGTTGGCGGATAAATGGCTAACCGACACTCTCTCCCTCTGGCCTGGGCAAAACTTACCGCCCGTAGTCGCGGTTTTGCAGGTACATAGACTCCAATCCCATGCTAGACGCCCGTCGAAATTGTCCGAACACCGCGAGCGCCCACGAACCGGACACTGAGGGCGAAAAGTTCGTGGACGCCCGCGCGCGCCCGTCCTCGTTCTTTCATCGCCAGCCGATCGTAGCTGAGCCACTTGGAGACTTCGGCCTCGCGCTGAAGCTACGCGTATTCCTTCGGATCTCACGGTCAGCCACTCCCTCACTTCCTCCCAGGGGCTGGTGTTGCATGATCCGAGCAAGGAATCAACGAGTTAGTAGTTGGGATGCCAAAAGTGCAAAGCGAACGAGGCCCGCATTGGAGCAACGCGACGCAACGCAACACAACCCAGCACAAGCACAGCCCAGTCATTCAGTCATCCATCATCAGGTGCAGTCAATCAATCAATCAATCAATCAAGTGTAGATGCCGATAGCCTGTCCGTGACTGGTCCACGGGTACGGCAAATGCGCAATTGTTCTTTTTGACTTTGTCGTACTGAGTCACACGTTGTCTGTCAGTCTCCGACAGGGCCTCGATTTCCCCCTCTCGCAACCATCTAGACCGCTGGGCGCAGGCCAGTCACTTCGAGCCATCGAGAGCACATGGGCTGTCGTGCATGGATCAATTTTGGAAGCCCTCTCTCCCGGACCCCGGCACCAAGGCAGACTCAAGTGGGAGCGAATAGTTTCTGGAGTCTCAAGAGAGGGGGGGGGGGATGAATTGCATGCAATTGGAATCATGGCTTCCGTTTATTCTTACTTTTCTCGGCAGCGAGGTCAATGTCGCGCGTTCTGTCAGACCGAATCAAACGGTTGCGAACCAAGTTTGAGGGTTCGACAAAGCCAAACGATCATTGAAACTCGTCTGAACGGCTTAGAAAAAAAAGACGTTCTGGACTGTCGGCATCCCGTCTTTCCAACGGCCGAGAATGGGGCCTATCGCGCCTGAACGGTCAGTCAGTCAGTCAGTTTTCCCCCACGCGCACAACATATCAAACATGCCTTTTGATGAGCGCCGCTCACTTGGGACGGACGAGGGCAATCAAGGGGCGAGGATGGGGAATGCCAGATATGGGTTGCTGCAAGCCCGCCCCGCCCCCCTGGCGCATCGCTCCCAACATCTTGGGACTTGAGATATCTGCCTCGGACCTGATTGATACAAATCGGAGCATGGGGGTACCGTTGAGAGGGGAACAAAGAAAAAGAATAAAATGATCGGATTCCTTGGAAAACAAAAATAACGAAAATAATATAAGGAAATAAAAATAAACAATATTCCCAAGAGCTGAGTACTGAATTGCATGTAACCTTACCAACCACTACCACCACTACCACCACCACCACCACCACCCACCATCAGCAAATCCTCCGACTTGATGCGCCCCCATCGTTTTTCCGCAGATGACAGCTTCAAGATACCCAAGTATCCCCTTAGCGGCAATGATAGCGCCAACGGTCCGCCATCGGTAGTTTCCCGTCCGCCGTTCAGTGACTGTCCGCCCCTTCGAGGCCCTGTACTTAGGCACTAGGCAGGCAAAAGGTACCTCACCTCAATTGCCAGCGCGCGCCTCTTGTCCCATCTTCCCTGCCAGCTCTCCCCTCCAAAGGTCCCCCCACCCCCCCTTAAGAGAGCCAACCGAATTCAAACAAACTCCCGTCCTCACCGCTCGGAAAGGCTGACTTGGACTTGCATAAACACCGTGGTCACCAGGTCCCTTTCTCTGATGTGTTGGCATTTCTCCCTACACCCAGTGTCGCAATCCCTCACGAGAGAGACCTGTCCTCGAGGCCACGGCATCGTCATCAAACACGAGAAAAGAAATGAAGAAAAACCCAAAAAAGTAAACTCACCACCAACCATCCGCATATTCCAGCCCCCCGAGGTAACAATGAATCGGCTGACGGGGAAGAACCCAAAGTTGCCGTCGTATTCTCATCCAACATCGAGATGCGCTCAAGGGCCTCGGAATAGCGCACCCCCGCTGCCGCGACAGCCAAATCCAGCCTGGTGATGTTGGTCCATCGCCTCCAGTCCGAACCGGGAAACCAGACTTGATGGTGGGCCCCGTTCGCCGGTCGACGGTCGGGGCACTACACCATCAACATCCCGCTGCATCTCCCGGCGAATCCTCTCCCATGCCTTCCCGCATGCCGGTCTGCTGCCAGGTGAAGGGACAATAGTGAGTAAGAGATGGATCTCATAGGCCAAGACCTGACCGAGCATGAGAAATCCTCCCCCCAGGCACACACGTCCTTGCGGATACAGTTGACTGACGGCCTGTCGCCGCCACGGACTCACCGTCCGCTCCAATCGTCCCGCTTCTCGGCCACTCATCCGTCCCCAATCCCTATCACGGCTCCCTTCGCCTTCGCCGCCTCGCCTGACATTGCAGACCGCACTGCTTCCGTCACCTCCCCCGGAGCCAGTGAATCCAATTCATCGCCTTGGATACGAATTGCGCAACGCACGCCAGATCCGCCTTGGTTCACATCATTCTGACGGTGGTTCTCCGTACTGCATAGGTAGTACTCCTCTTCCCTCTCATACAACACTCCGCGCTTTCCACTCACCGGCGGGCCCCAGCGACCACTCAGATGCTTCGTGAATGTCGTTTCCCAAGAACGCCGCCTCCCCCCTCACCGTCGCGATACATGGTTGTTCCCCAGCTGCTGGTGGCGTCTGCCGTGTTTCAATGCCCCTCAGTGAAACGTGCAGCAGTCCCTCCACGCCTTGGGATCGACCGGTTCGAGATGAAAATGCAATATCCTCTTTATTGACGGTCGGTGGGTGGTGATACGGTGAGCTGCTGATGCTTTCCCCCTCCCCTCCCCCGCCAAATTCACCGTGGGTCCAGCGGTACCACCCGTCGCCGGTCACTCGGCGCTTCGGTATGCGCAACGAAATGCGGGCAGGGTGAGAAAACGGGACAGATGAGGCGAAACAGATGTCGCCGTCGACGCTGCGGCCAGACTGTCGGTGTGCCCTCCAGACAAACCCGACAACTCAAGCTTGTCACGTTCGCATATCTGCAATGTACCCTTTACAGTAGCCGGCATGTATAGGCCTCGAACATGGTTTAAGGAGGGCCCCCTCTCTTCAACAGATGATGGTTGTTCTTGTTGGGCAGCGACTAAGCACCCTTCGTTGACTCGGGGCTGTCTTCGCTGACTGCTTCCCCGGATTTGACACATGCTCGACCGCGATGAGCTGGGCATCACGCTGTTGAGAGACACGCCAACTCATATGAATTCGTCTGTCATGTGCAACATTCCTATACACATACTATACACATAGACAGATATGTCTAAATATCGTGATCTTGGCTTACGTTGGGCAGTATTCAATGAATTTCAACCGCAAAATGACACCAGTGGTCCCATTCACCTCCCCTGGTCTGAACGAGCGGTTCTCGAGTGTCTGTTGTGTTGAGGCTGTCACGGCTGTACCGTTTCTGCCTCACGGGCTGTGTATTTGATTTGATGAATTTAATAAATAAAAAAATTGATGTAGAATATTAATCATTTATTGTTCATGTTATCTCATGTCATTTTTTTCGGTCCGCATCGTCTTACTTGCATTATGCTAACCGAGTGGCGCATGCTTGTTTCACCTGCTGATGGCTTGCTTCACTCTACACTGAGTCGTGAGCGACGATGAACGGTGACCCTCGTGTTCATCAAAACTGAGCATCAATGGGCCTAGAATTCGAATAATACCTCAAACTCATAGTCTTGCTGGAATAGCCAGCCTCTCGAGGTGAGAGGCGCTCTCAATATGCATTCATGTACTTAGCGCTTTGTGATTATATATATATGTGTGTGTGTGTGTGTGTGTGTGTGTGTGTGTGTGTATACATAACTGGCATTTCCCAGCTACAGCGGCGAAGAGTTACTTCCCGACTACTGTGATGTGTTCATGTAAATCCCTAAACTGAGATACGAGAAGGAAGCTGTAGATGCCATGAACCTCGATGGGCAATGTGCGGTTATGAAAATGAATCTTTTGCACCGCGGGCGTTGAGACCGTGCTAGGTCGCTTTGAGGCGATGAGTCAACCGGGGACGGCGCTGCTGTGTGCCTACCGCCTCTGAAAGCTATGTCGATAACAAGCTTCGCCGTAGGTCTCTACAGGCTCTGTTAAGCGAGACAGCCCGTTCACCCCACTTTGACTCACGTCGACTCATCGAGCATCCATCCGAGCGGAGCAGCTTGTCGGAGCATTCCACGACGCCCGGTCCGCCATTCACCGTTCACCGTCGCCACAGCAAAGAACATCGTCAAAACCGGCCGTCCGCCTTCCGCCTCAACACAGGCGCAGAGAACTTCTGGTAGACCAGCATCCCCGACAATCACCTGCTCGCCCTATCGTCAAGCACTGCTCCAGCATCGCAGTTTCCCCGTTTTTGCATTTCGTCAGTCCAAGCTCATCATATTAGGAACGTTGAGCATTTTCCTTTTTTTCAAAACCCCCAATCCGACACACGACTCCAGGCCTGTCATGCTTTCAATCACCCCGCAGGCCGGCAACACCCATCAGCAGGCCGTGCCGAGGCCCCGCGACGACCGCGTCGTCCCCAAGCCCGTCCCGGAGGCCCAGTCCAAGGATCCCCGCGGCTACCAGCTCGGCCAGCTGCGCAAGCGCTTCTCGCCCCGTGAATCCACCGCCGCCGACGACGGCTCCACAACCCTGCTCTTCAAGCTGAAACCCTCTGACCCGGATTTCCCGTTCGAGCTAGAGCATCTCGACTGCGACCTCCGCGTGCCTGGGGACTACCCGGAAGCCGTCCCGGTATTGCGTGTGCGGAATAGCGACATCCCGCGGGGCTTCAGCGTCAACATCGAACGCGGATGGGACAGGCTCGTCCGCGAACGCCAGGGCGCGACCCTCCTCGCCCTCACCTATGCCTTGGACAAGAATCTCGAGGCGTTCTTGTCGGAACAGAAGGCCGACACGGTCAAGTTGGTGTCGTTCAAAGACACCAAGGATACTCGCCACCTCGAAGCAGCACCGGCTGCCCATATCGCCAAAGCGCCATCGCCCCAACCCGCACCCGGCAGACGCTATGTGCCCGAGGAGTACTTCACGCAGGAGGAGAAGGCGGCTGCGAAAGCCCGTCGAGCGCAGGAAACGCGCCAGCTCGAGACTCGCATGGGCCGCATGTCCCTCTACCGTCGTTCTCCCGACGGCATCGTGTACACCTTGCCTCTCGAACCTCGCCGCCGCGGCGAGCTCCCTTCCGGTCTGCAAGGCGTCGAGACGATTCACCTCATCGTACCGCTGCTCTACCCCTTGCAGTCTCTGCGCATTCAGATCAACGAATGCGAATCTCAGGACGCCGAACCACTCGAAGAGCTCTTCGTGCGGAAGGCTGCCCAGCAGAAGCAGATGACGCTCACTAGTCATCTCAACTACCTCGCTCAGAACATGCATGCTCTTGCGAAGCAGGCACTTGCGCCTGCCCAGGCCAAGAAGCCGGGGCCCGTCGTGTCCGTGTCTGAGACAAATGCCGAGGCACCGGCCCCGGTTCCCGATGACGAAGACCGGAGCCATATCAAAGTCATCCCCCGGCCCCCGGAGTGGGACCAAGTCCGGGGCGGAGCCGATGAAGACGACGACGACACCTCCGACAGCTATGATTCCGAGGACGCATCCGATGGCGGCGGCGCCAACCTAGACGCCGAAGCACCCACGCTCTCGTCCGGACTGACGCCGGAAAGGGGCACATCCGTCTCCTTCCCCGACATCGAGCTCCACAGCATCGAGCTCTTCCAAGTCACCATCCTCAACCTCAGCGTGAAGTGCACCCGCTGCAAAACGGTCAGCGAGATCACGGGCCTCAAGCACGAGGTCCCGCAGACCGCGAGCTGCCGGAAATGCGCCACCGGCTTCGCGGCCCAGTTCCGCCAACAGCTCGTGCACGCAAACTCCACCCGCGCCGGCTTCGTCGACCTGACGGGCTGCACCGTCGTCGACATGCTCCCGAGCACCTTCGTACCCGTGTGCGCCAAGTGCTCGACCCCGAGCCAGGGCCTCGTCGCGGTCCGCGGCGACGCGACCACCAACGTCTGCCGCACCTGCCACGGCAAGTTCACCTTCAAGATCCCCGCCGTCAAGTTCCTCGCCATCAGCTCCGGCGGTCTCGCGGCACCCTCCTCCGGCCCCGTCAAGAAGGCCGAGAAGGTCGGGCTGCACGCCGGGACGCCCCTCCCGAACCGCGGCGCCTGCGGGCACTACCGCAAGAGCTACCGCTGGTTCCGCTTCTCGTGCTGCAGCAGGGTCCACCCGTGTGATCGGTGCCACGACGACGCCGAAGACCACGTCAACGAGTGGGCGAACAGGATGGTCTGCGGATGGTGTAGTCGGGAGCAGCGGTACTCGCCTGAGGCGTGCGCTTTCTGCGGACGCAGCGTCATTGGGCGTAAGGGCAGCGGATTCTGGGAGGGCGGCAAGGGCACGCGCGATCGTACGCTCATGAGTCGCAAGGATCCCAGGAAGCACAAGAGGCTTGGTGGTGGAGAGTCTTCGAAGAAGGAGTGAGGTGGCCCTCTTGGGGGTGGTATTCGAGACTTCGGAGAGCATATCTGAGCCGCACGGGTACATAACATCAGAAGCCCAATGCCTATCAAGATACCACCACGTTCAAACCACCTGTCGCAATGCGTCGTGTGGTCCCCATGCCTGTATGCTACGATACGAACCCTTGCTGATACCATCATCGTTTCCCGAGCGGCTACTCTACACCCTCCCGATCTGACGCGACGGTGATGACTGCCGGCCGCGGCCAACGGAGGAAGCGCCTCGGAACCGGAGTGCCTGCAGACGGTAGATGGCCGGATGGGATTCGTTATGCATGGTCGTCATTTCATGCAACGCCCTCAGGTACAATTGTGACAGGCCGCTACGGAAAGATGATAGGACCAATATTCTTCTGCAACATATTCACATGAGCAGTCAGCTTCCCGCTGTGATTTGGGACAAAATTCACAGGCCCGACAGGTCACGTCAAAGGGATAATGCCATTGGTTCAAATTCGCAAGCGCTTCTTGCCACCATCACCCTGAAATGGTTGGGGCGACTTTTACAAAAAACAAGACAAAATTTAATCACTTGTTTTATTTTGTTATTAACCAATCATTGTTCAATGGCAATAGAGGAAAAACGAAAAATTCAGATTCAGATTCAGTCGGATACCGCAAATGAATATTTTATTTCCCCCCTGCTCCTTCGTGCAACAGACGATGGTCCCTGAACGCGCCACGATCGACCGGCAAAATCTTGCATCCTCCAGACTTGCCGCCTTCCTACGTCTGTCATCCTGCACGCCTGGCGTGAGAGATTCAGCAGGGTAGAGAAACACATGCGCATCCAACCCAACACGCAGCCGTGAGAAAGAGCGAGCATCAACGACAAAATCCCACGAATCAAATCCTCCAGCTCTTTTCCGCCCGGCGCGCCGGGGCCCCCGGATGGGCAAGCCCGCAGGGGGGGAAATCCAGCCGGCTGGGTTTTGTGGAGAGAGCACGCCCGCGCTAGCTCGCTTCCGGATCGTGCTTCTCCAATGGACGACTTGCCCGTTGTAGACATTGAGAAAAGGCAACCCTGGAGGATTGTTGGTGTCGTTGTTGATCTTCTTCTGGTGCCTTTTTTTGCCACCCATGTTCAGCCACATAGGGGTAATTTGTTATTGCATTACCCCGTGTGGCTGAACACGGATGGCAAAAGGCCCCAGAAGAAACCATGTGCAGATGCGAGATGCGATGCGGGCTTGGGGGTTAGTTGACACCGGGCAGGACTGCTTCGTGCGGGGGTTATCAATCGCGTGGTGAAGGTGGATTTAGAATGGACTTTGACATAAATTCCCCCTTCCTGGGATCTAGTCCTGCAGATGACGCCACATGTGACAGGATGCGCGTACGTGTTGGCTCGCTCGGCCGTTGCTCACCGAATAGGGTACCGGTGTGCCAGGGGCGGACATGAAATGCAAGACGTAGCCAATTTTCGTTGTAGTTGAACTCTTCGACTTTGGAATTTTACCATGCCTTGCATCAACTTCTTCCGCACTCTCTTCGGTGACCAGCACGCCTGCTGATTCTGTGGATCGTCTCCTCCCCGGCGAACGTTCCCAGTCTAATCTTCAAAGGGTTTCGCTTCCACTTGTTCCGATCAACTCAGGCCATGTACGAGGTGTCCCTCTCTGAAGCAAGCCGGTTCGGGTTTGGTTTTTGGTTTGGGGATCAGTAAAACGCAACATCAGCCTGTCAGCCGGTTTAGCGTCTCGTTGGCGGCAATAAAGCACCTCCTAGCTCGTTAGCTCAAGGCTGGCCAGCCTGCTTAGCTTCCCCGGAGAGATTTAATGTTGGTATCTTCTAGCGGCACATCGTCATTCAAACTTCAACTGTAGCATAAAATTTGGCAAATAAGCGACTGGATTGTTCAAGCCGCGACACTGCAATGACGCCATCGTCTCGGGTGTGTTCCCCTAGGGGACATGCCCGCTTGTGACGGAGCGCTTCCAGACCCGGTTTCGTGCGATATAACGCCGTCAAATTGAACGACGAACAATGCGTAGGCGGAAGACCAGAGAATAAACTCGAAATCGCCATCCCTTAAGTGAACTGGCCTCCCGCGTCATACCGCTCCGACGTCCTCCGCTGCCGTAGCTCTGGCGCGGCGTCTACCTTCGGTGAAGGACCGCATCTCGGAGTGGGTCCAGCGGCTCGGCGTCTTGCTCCGGGTGGTGGTCTCGCGTCAGTGCAACCCTTCACCACTCTGCTCCCCACTGTACCGCTTTACCACTTCCCGGGTGAGATGGATACCACAGGTAACTAACTGTTCCATTGGTCGGCGGATGATCAGACGAATCGGTCTGCCCGCGTTGTCATGCGGCTCAGCTGCTCTTGGACGGCAGAGGCCCAGCCTTTTT
The DNA here is from genome assembly GCA_036785755.1 of Colletotrichum ledebouriae. NCBI lineage: Eukaryota > Fungi > Ascomycota > Sordariomycetes > Glomerellales > Glomerellaceae > Colletotrichum > Colletotrichum ledebouriae. The sequence goes on from JAVHLU010000046.1 coordinate 85,370, forward strand.
CCCTCCTCCATCCCGTACCTATCAATATCGACGGTGATGACACAGAAGACGGTGGTTATTTCATCTGGGTGATGCTGGCAGTATCAGATACGAGGACCAAAAAAAAAAAAGCAACGCCGATATCGATCGAGCAGTATGGACGGCCTGTGTTCCCGTCCCGCCTCTTGGCCTGGACGTACGGCAGCCACCATTGGTGTCAGAGTGACTCGAACCCCCGTAGCCTGATAATGTGTACACCCCCTCACTCTCAGACGCGGACTTTCGACCTTGCTCGGGGTTTCCCCAGGTTTTGGTCGCCATTTACCCTGGATTCGAGATCCAACGGGCGCGCCGTGAACACACTCTGCTCGACTCGTTCCCGACAATTCAACTGGATCGCGATACTTGTGAAGCAGCGTCCTGCGTCGCTTCCTGCGCCTTGGCGACTGCGCTGCATCAGTCTCGTTCCAGGCTATTCATGAATCGCAATACGAAATGCCCGTGGTACAGAACACCGCGCGCGACCAACAAGGAGCTTGCGGGATGCGAATTGACGTCGACGCGTCACAACTTCACATGTGAATTCGCCCATGCCTCCCATACACACCAACCCGGCATTCGAAGAAAAAGTGACTCATCAGTGCATCATGACTGGGCGGAAGAATGAACAACCACCACCAACCACCACCACCAGACGCGTCCTCGCAGCATGTGAAGCTGCCCCAAGCTTCACATATCATGAATCAGCCGCAAGGACCCTTCGTGACCACACCCGTCGCAGAAGTAAAAATAAGGTGAGCTCCTTCGTCCGGTCCAAGGATCCAGTACGCCCATCGGCAAAGCATAATCTGGGGAAACCCATGACCTTTCTGTCTCCTCCGAATCCCTGTATCGTCCTACTTGTCTCGTGCTCTACCATGGACACACTCTCCCCATGAACCATGACCCAAGGCCACACACACACACATGGCCTCTTCTTCCTTCGTCCGAAGTTCCTTTTCCAGCGAGAGAAGAGGGAACCAACACACCAATGAGAGCCCATCCGAGCGATGCGGCCGCATGACTTGAGTCACTTACTGAAGTATTCTACCTTTCCTGTTCTTCCCGTGTTGCTTGTAGCATCTTGCGTACGTACGCCTTGTTCCCGTCCCTCAACTTGGGACGACAAGACACGGGAAGACAAATGGCAGAGGCCCCAGCCCAGACATGACTCCTCTCCCCCGATCCAATCGCCCGTCCTCCGTCATGCGCATGCAGGACCGCGTTCGACGAGGAGGAGGTGCTTCATGCAAAGAGGGGGTTTCTGGACCGCCGGGTCTGGCTTTCTCGCACGTGAGGGGGAGTCGGGAGGAGCGCACAATCGGGCTCGTTGATTACGGTTAGGATGCAAATTCGAGACAGGACGGCGGATGGTTCGTGGTATTTCACGGCAATGGAGTTGTTAATAGCGGTGCTGATTGCATCCAAGCGCTTCTGAGCAGTGGATCGAGGCGCGCTTGCAGGCTTCCTAATTCGGTAATCCCAACCACAGGTAAGTAACCACAGCCGCCTGGATAAGTCGAACATAACCTAAGGGGAAGGCTGTTCCCGTCTACCGAATTCAGACCGAAGACGACGACAGCGAAGCATGGAACATCCCAAGTGACCGGTAATTGTCCCGACAAAGACCAGGCGTGGGCTTACCCCACAAACGCAATTACAGCAGAGCCTCTTCGCGGAAATGCGTTGTTGAAGCATGACAGGTCGGCTTGGACCCGATGATTCGGAGGAGGGGGTTGCATGGCCCTGGCCAACGAATTCTTAAAAACTATGGCAGGTTGCAGGAGCTGCCTGCCGGACTTGGCCGCGATCATGTGCCAGAGTTCAATGAGGCCGACAAAGGTCGTGCTTTGCCTGCAACACTCGCTGGCCTCCCCTTCAAGGAAGAGCCCGCGAGAAAATCACACCCCTCTGTTCTCTCCGCCTTTGACGCCCAACGAACGGCCGTTCCCCGGTCATCGACGGTCATCGACGGCTTCGGATTGCCAGTCCAGGATACTGAAGGGGAGGAGAAACTCCATCTCCCTCGCGAAAGAATCGGCCGAATCTCTCCCCTCTCCACTCGCAATCGCAAGCGCTCAGGGCGCGCTCGCGTAACCAATTCTTGGGAGAGCTGGGCCAGGGGGAAGGGGGGGCAGCATATCCGTTAACCTAGGAACCGCCCCCTTGGGAAATAGGTAGGCAAAGGCAAAGGCCTTGCCGGGGTGAGTTTGGGAGTAAAACAAAAGGGCTCTCCATATCCGCAAAGAAGCCGCGGTGCAACCGATACTTTCTCCAGAACCTGGGGCGAACAGGCGAATAGGTGAGGCATGTTCGGGATACTCGATCGGTCCAGACTCCAGAGAGGCAACGGAAGCCACGCGGCTCCGCATCACATTTTGCAACGCAGACGTAATAGCTACGAAAAAGTATGCTCCAACTCATGAGATGTTGGTAAACCGCACTCTTCTGACTCGAAGAAAGATTGCTTGGTGGCAAATTCGTAAATGGTGGGTTGGACGCGACGGACTCGTTCCGAAGAAACGCCTCCCCGCCATGTTCGAGAAGAAGTGAAAGGGGGGGGAAAAAAAAATCCTTTATGACGGAGGTCTCGGAAGTTGCCTATTTTTGCCGTGATAACGCTGTAGCTTCATGCCAGAGATGCACATGCAGGTACATATACGGTTTAGTTGCTTTGGTTGCCGACCTGTCAAGACCAGAATGCCGGGTATTGTACTCCACTTCGCAAGGGGAAATGAAGAAAACTCGGCCGCATCACGAACACCACCTTTCGTGAACCAAACAAAGGGGCCCGTCTCAGCTTGCCCGCAACAGCCCACGGTTTGGTTCGCGATGGAGTCGTCTGGCCCTTGTGAGTCGTGAGTGGGAGAGTCTCCACAGCCCCTCCGATCGTCCCAAGAATTTGCCCTGGACGACCACAGCGGGCCGCTTGAATGCACTCTTCAATACGTCCCTGTAAGAGGTAGAAAGCAGGAGGCAGAGTCATGCTCCGAAGAGCAGTGCGCTGGTGCACGTTCCTCTCTTCTTGAGTGTGGCTGCTGCTGGATGGCCCAACTTGCTCGATATCACGGTCTGAATCTGTGAGGCCCTCACATGTGTCGCTGACCGTCCAAAGGCACGTCGACGATGGTCCAGGAAGTATTGAGGACGACGCAACCTGATGACTCGCACGTAGCCTTGCCCAACCTTTTGATCTGCCGCATCCAAGCGAAGAACCCTCCATCAAGACGAAGAGACAACCTCCAAAGACGAGACAATCATGTCGTGGCGAGCGGTTGCAAGAGACCGGTTTTGGTTCCCCAAAGCGGTACAGCCCCAAATCCCAGAGTGCCATCGTCGACGGGTTGTCCTTCGGACCACCACACAGGAACAGTGGCTGCGAGTCATGGAGCTGGCTCCTGAGGCTGGGATCGGCCTGGCGCCGGAGCGCGGTTCCGCAGCCGGGTGGTCGCTACCACGACATTGGGGCCGTTCTGCAAGGGGGTTTTCATCTCTGGTGCGCGCCCTTCCACCTCTCCCTGATGCGGAGATTCTCCGCTTGAGTCGGGCGCGCAAGAAGACGGAGAAAAACGTGGCAGAAAGATTGGTCTCCTTGCCTGTGACAGGCCAGCCCCTGGTTGTAATTAGAGGTCGTGCGCAGTATTCTAGAAGGGCTCCTGGAGTATTTTCCTTTTTTTTCTTTTTTTTCTTTTTTCTCGAAATTGGAGAATAAACTCATTTCTTATTTTTAATAGCTTGTTATTTTTTTACTATCTTATCCGTTCAAATGAACGGGCCAGAGGTCTGACCGTCGCTTGACTTGATGTTGTCCGTTCCGTTTCGGTGCCATCAGCTTTTTCAATTGACCATTCTATACACTTTATCTTTTCGTATTGTGGCAAATGTGGAACTTCGGGAAAAGGATGGAGGCTCTGTATACTAAGAAAAAGAAAAGATACCATACCGATGCAAAGGAACGTATGGAGAACAACGCTGCCTCGCCCCGTCAGAGTACAGCGTGTGATGTCTACCCGCAGCGGCTGCCTTGGGGTAACCAAACTGGCCGGGGGTAGTCCGACAGAAACCTAGACAGAGAAGACGGCCTCAAGTTAGCGACACACGAAAAACTGATGGAAATAACCCAGACCCCCAGAAACATAACGTCAAAAAAGAAATAATCGAATGAATCAGAACGGCCCTGTGCAGGGACGGAAGACGGTACGAAAGTTAAGAAAATAGACGACCAGGAACAAGACCCGCACTTCCCCGGCAGCCCCAAGATCAGAGATCAGACCGAAACCCAAACGTTTCTGGCGACGGAGCTTGGGAGCGCGACGTCGTGGAGAAAGGGAGAGAGGGGTGCGCGGTCGGGCGTGCAAATCGGCGGCGCCTTTCGCACCAGTTCGGATTGTCATCCGGAAAGAAGACCGACCAGAGTTCAACGACGGTCTGCTTTGACAAGAACAGGGTTCCGCGGTATCAAAGCGTGCGTCGTCCGCTACATGCACACCGCACAGCCTACTGGTAATTGCCGTTGCTGAAGATGCCCTCAGCCCGTTTTTTCCCGGTGTGCTCGTCCCTCCGTCGGCCAGAAGCCGTTGTTAGTCCGTCTTTCCGATTGCCTCGTCCCTCTGGCCTTCCCAGGAACCCATCCTTGGCCCCGAGACTGGATGGTAGGTACTATTACAGGTCGTCTTCGTCGGCGGTAGGTGGAATATGGTCAATTGATGGGGGGCCTTGGATAATCTGTTTGGGCGAGGAGGTTTCAAATGCCCAATGTCGGATATTGCACCGTCGTGTGAGATGACGCGGAGCCGACAACGATTGCGAGAGGACGGAAGCAGAAGACGGGTTAGAGAAGACTCCTTCTTCCATCGCCGGCTGGTCGGCGAGGCTTTGGCGGCGGCTGGCTGGCTGATTATGCGACGTCAAATGAGTTTCGAATGCCCATGATATTCCCAACGAACGTCACCATCCACAGCCCCGAGAAAGAGAACGCGACGTGCGGATCAACGTTTAGCAGAAACGGGAGGCCTGATGCGCACATGTCGCGTGGTCTCGACTCGCAGATAGTAAGTATTGCAGAGGGCTGCCAGCATTGGCATCGTCAGGCAGGCTCCAAAGGTTGTGACGGTTGCTGGGAACGCCAGAAATCTCGATCAAGAGAAGAGCTAGCAAACATGCGACTGCCGCTGCCGTCCCGGAAGGCCGTTGACAATCCGCGGTCTCGGCTAGCTGCAAGACAAGCTTGCTATGTGCTGTTGCTGCAGTAGGATCACACCTGGAGATGCGATCTCGTCGACGCGCTTCGGCGACGCCACCCAAGGTCCGGCGGTGGTGACGCAGTGGATGCGCAGGCCCAGGCCCAAGCTCTCGGCGTGTCAATGTCTGCTTCGAGCCCATCACCTGCTCTGCATCCTGGCCCCATTGGGACTTCGGTGTCTCCGGCATATTTGTGGCATAGACCAGCTGAGGAGATGTTTGCCGAGATTGGTTGGTCTAGAACGTCAACATCTGTCGGTCAGTCGGTGGTTTGCATGCCGGTTTTTTAGATTGGCGTTCATCGAGATCGTGAAGAGCCTCATCAAAATCAGAAGCCAAAACATAGGGGAATTGGAAAGCCCATTTCCAATACTTTAATTAGGCCGAGTGGCCTGTGCACTGGAGACGGCACATTGCCCGCACAGCCATGATTGTAGTTGAACGTGGCTGAAGGCTTGTGGCTTGGACCTATGAGCCTTGGTGTGTTTCTTCCGTAACTTCAACAAGTAGATAGTTCTGCATATCATATAGATGATCAAACCAATTTCAAATTCAAGAAGCGAGGTCAAATCGAGATCCAGACTTTTGGATATCGAGACAGAGAAGGCTTCATCAGCCAAACTGAGCTTCAGTCATCCGCTCAGGGGCAATTTATGAAGCCTCGTTCCAGTTTAAAGGAAAACATTGGTACTCCACCGAATTGATTCATATAACATTCAGAAGCGTCTGTTGTTTATTGAACCCGATAGGCCGATAGGGGAGGTATCGCCCCAACATGAACACTTGCACCCGCTAATCATGAAGTCTCGCCCTTTTGTGTGAAAACCGGCTGTTACCTTATTGTCATACAAAATTGTGGATTATAGTACCTAAGCTTCGATATCATCAGATTTCGTTGAGATTTGGCGAATATTTGATATCGAGGACATCTTCAGTATGTCAGATCAACTAAGACATTCCTGCATTAATTGTTCATGGACCGAAGCTGGATCATTGCTCTCCTTCATGCTGGACGAGCCACAGTCCAGACCGGACTTGTGATTCAAAGGCAGTCTCTTATCCAGAGGGACTAGTGTTCCGTGTCATGGCATGGGGATTTTTACATCCTCTTATGCATGACGGCTCGTGCTTAGGCCTATTTCACGCCTTGATGCCGAAGTCAGTATCGACCGCGATTTGTACAACGAAGTAATTTTAGCCTGATGGCACGAATATGAGGTAGGTCCAGAGAGTGCCGACATTGTTAAAAAATAAAAAGGAAGAAGAAAATCAAACAGCACAAATGAAAAGAGGCAGCCGCAGAATCCGAGTAGCCGATGCGGTCCCATGAAGACGCGCGGAGGCCCACACCGGGCGGCAACGCTCCGGCACCCCCGCGTCGGGTCCGATTTGCCCCAGTCTCGGCATCTTCTCTCCCCCACCCCAGAACAGCAACAATAACCTCGGAATAGTCTACGGAATCAATGGCACATTCCCTTCGCCCGAAATCGAGTCGTTGAATCGCTGCAAATTTCGGAACGAATCGACTCGAGTCTAAGACGGAAAGGCTTCATCTGAACAGCGCGTGTTTTTGCCTTAACCATACATGCTTGGGACATCATGCATTTCAGACATGGGCGAGAGTGGTGGCGACTGCCTCCCCATCCCCTCGCGTGACCACGAGCCAATACCAACGTCATGAGAGAGAGGCATTAGGAAAATGCGCCCTGAACTAAGAACAAAGTCAAGAGTCATTGAGACAGTGTCCAATCAAGGCAGCAATAATAGCCATGCTGTATCAAGCTAGTTCCTGAGATTGCTCCCAGCCAAATGGTACGTGTGGGCTCAACTGGATTGCCGTCTTCTGCTGCCGGCAACCAGCGCATCATCATCTGTCTCGATTTGCCATTTGGAGTTCGTCGTCTGGGGTCTCAGAGAAAAGTGAGGCGTGCTAAGCGGGGGGTGAAATTCCAATGTTCCGTGCTGAAAGTTTCATCCGGGGGAAGGGTGGGATGAAGGCAGGGCTAGACAACTCCTCAGCCTCCCGAGTGGCTCGGCTTCGCTGGGTGTCAAAGCCAATTCACTTTCCCAGCAAATCTGACAACACCAGATAGACTCGAGAAAAGTCCGATCCGCCCTTGTGATCCAGCAGTTGATGCTGGACAATAGTCCGTCGCCCACGTCGGAAGACTAACCGGCCCCTATTCCGTCCAGAAGGAAGGGGGGAAGAAGAAACTACCGTGTCCGAGGAAACTCGATTTCGCCGCGACAGCCAACATGCTCAATTTCCTTGTTTTCGGGATCGATTGCAGACGAGACCGAGCCTTGGATGTTTGCCGAGGTCAGTCGAAATTGAGGAACGGAAACGGTATAGACTCTTACCGCGTCGAACCCGGCAGTCAGCTGTAGGACCTGCAGGTCCGGACTGTAGCTGCTTCGGGAAAATAGTAAACGCTCAAATTCCGGGGTAACGGATGGCAGGGTTTGCGGGGCTGCGGGCGGCAAAAAGGTATGAAGAACGGCTGACACGTGGATCTCGCGGAGTGACGGATGGTCCCAGTCAGAGAGACATTGCCGCCTTGGAAGATGGGCTCCCTTCGCAACAACCCGCAGAGACGAGGTGCATTCCGTCTCATGAAGAAGGGCACATGGGGTAGGATTGCGGTATCAGACTTGCCTGCCCTAAGATTCTGCGATTCTGACTCAGAAGACCTATCTCACCATGCGGAGTCAATCGTCCCGCAAGACACCCTCTATAACGGTGGTCTTTCTTCTTTTTTGCCCCAAGTCATGTCTACCAATACACCCTCACCTTGCCGATGAGAAAACTAAACGCTGATGACGTGGTTCGTGTTCTTGGGACGAAACACGTACACTCCATCAGCCTGGCAAGGAGAATGTCAAGCTGCGGAAAGCCAAGGATCGCAGCAAGCAAGGAGGGCGGAGATAGAGTTCGCGCTTGCGTTCTCCCTGCCGCAATGAAACGGCGTCTCTAGTCATGAGCTTTGCGAAACCAAGAAGAACTCAAGGCGCTGCCGCCGCAGGCAGGCTTGTTGGAAAGCGGGTGTGATTCGAGCCAACTTCAGGCCATTGTGCGACGGGCCCCATCCAGGATTAGATGAACGTCGTCTCGAGCTCGGTTGGGGTGGGACTTCATTTACCGAATAATGAGAGTTGACCGACTCGGCGACAATATCCTACCTGGTTAATGTTCTTCGTGGTCTTCACATGCGCACGCCTATACAGTCACCACTTGCAGCAACCGTCGCCGACTGCTCTGCAGGTTCGATGCTTTTGTTGTTTCCTGGTGGTCGTCCTCGGGGCCTTGAGATGGCGCAGCTCGCACGGCGACTCTGCGATGACCTGGCAAATAAAGGGTGTCGCGATGTCCGTACATAGGCACGTTTCGTCGTTGTAAACTGGAGTTGGTGGTCACGGCCCCAGTAGTAAGTATGACTTGGTACGTCTGAATGTGAGACATTGCCCATCGCAGCAAGCCTCAACTGTTCATTCGCCCGTTTGAACGGTGAAGTGCCCATGGGGTTCGGGGCTTAGTGACATAACATCAGCAGATAAGAGGACGAATGAACGAAAACCTTCGTAAAGTTCTATTGTTTTCAACCCCCGTGTCAGTGAACGCATCCGGACACCATTCGTGCGCTAGACATGGTCCCTAGAGTACTTTTGTTTACTAACAAGGCTCAATTTCCAACCGTCGTGGATGCTGCAGCAGACCAGACCAGGTCGCTAGCTTGCCGGCACATGTTGGTGTTGGCGTGGACGACGATCTCCTAGGCCGATGGAAGAGTTCTAGAAGGTAAACGGGGTGACCTTCCGACCAAGGCAGTCTTTCCCGGAAATTACAAGGAGGGGCCGGGGAAAGGAAGCCGGGCTGCGCTCGAATGAGTTGAGACATCTCTGGAAGGGTAGGGGTGCCACACACACGTCTTTTCTCTCAGTCGGGGATGGTGGAGGGGATATTTAAATTAACAATAATAATAATAAAAATTAATCCGATCAAGGCGGAAAGGATTCAAGGTGGTGGGAAGTGACAGGATGGCGTAATGGAGGGGGGGGGAGCGACAGCGAACTTCCAAAACCCTTCGCAATAGCCGGGGAGGTGAAAGAAGCCTCAGACGCAAGCTACGCCGCGAAGAGGAGAGAACCCCGAGCTGCTACCGAAACCCTCCCGCCATCTCACCCCCCCCCCCCTCCCCTTTTTTTTAAACTCTTCCAACGAGATGGTGCCCTGAAAGCACCGAAGACGTTGAATGGTAACAGGATGTCACCGAAGGTTAGTTCATTCATTTTTTTCTTATCTGAGTAAGGACGAGGCCTGGGCTAAATGGGTAGCTCTGTTTGGGCAAGGGACTCCGGACTTTCGGTGAACAGGAACTTAATGGGCGAGCATTGTCGCGAGCGAAATAGAATGAGCCGACGAATGAGAGAAGGCCCATTGACTAAGCAGTAAACATCCCCAAGCTCCCAAGGTCAGAGGAGCGTTCGAATGCGGTCGCGTGGCCGACATGGCTCCCTTCGTCTCTGATGTCGGGGTCTGGGTATATTTGGTAATCGGTGCATCTCCCAACATTTGATCTCAGGCGTCCGGCAAAGGCGATTGACGTGCTGGAGCTGATTGATTAGGTCCCTGTAGCTAGCTGTTCAGGTTGCACTGCACTCGGCCTACCTGCGGCCATTAAGGTTGTTTTTGCCAATCTCAGCCTCCGTCTCATAGAGCTGTGTGTGTTGACCGGCGCTTCGGACTTCCCAACCATTTGGTCACTTCACTCCCTTTTGCCTTCTTGTTTGGAAAGGGAGGCAACTAGTCAGTGATTTTGGCCATCATGGACGGATTGGAACCGAAGCGCGGAAAGAAAGCCGGTCTCGAAGTAGCGCAAAAGCTACATCATTCATGTCATCGACGGATTCAAGTACCGCTACGCCGTTTCAGAAGTATCTCATCAAGTATCCAAAGTACCGCCGCTTCTGAATCGTTGACACCTTTAGAGCTACGCCCAGTTCATGAAAAAAAGTCGGATTCATGAGAGGGGAGACCACAGAAAAATAAATCCCATTACTGTTGAGAAACAAAGTGAGCCGCGCTGTTGCAAGGGACACCGGATCTGAGTCGGCAACGCGTAACGGACGGCAGAGCATCCGAGCCACCAGGCGGTGGTACTGAGCGTTGGCAGCGGGTAGAAACACTCCAATAGCAGATGGTCGGAATGACATCAACTTCCCCATCGTCGATGATAGACAGATGCCAATGCCAGCCTTGGGATTGATCATCGCGCGATTCGTTTCGCAGAACATCATCATGTCACTGTCCTTCCAACCTTGACAATTGAATTTTCTGTCGTTGTCGGGCCAGAAAGGAGGGGGAGTGTGGAATGACAGACTCATGATCCACCGTTCACCAGATCGTTGGACCCAAGTGGGCGCAATATCGGAAGACGGGGGAGACACCAGATGTTGATCGATTCCAGGGAAGCTTGACACGCTTACCATGCACTCACTGTTGGGGGCACGACGAGACGGGTCTCAGAAGGGCGAGCGACAACATGAACTGTTTCCCCATCGATGATGTCGTCTGGTGGAGAATAGGGGTCCCAGAAAGGGTTCAACAGAAAGGAAAACTCAGATCGGATCAGCTTCAACCCTTATATTAATTCGATTTCAATGCCCCTACTCCCCTGCCCCGTGGGGAACCATGATTTCGTCAACTGCGACCACTGCTGCGCGGGCTGAATGGAGGTACGATGTTTCTGAACACCTCATGAAAAGCTACGCATGACATAAAGGGAAAAGGGCAACGAATCAAAAGACCAGAAGAAAATCTTGACAGTTACGGAGTACAAAGCCGTCTCCGGGCGTCCACGGAAGGGATCGGCGGGTGGTTCTGGATCCGATGAACGCCAGATGTCGGATCCGGGGTAGACGATAACGTCATTGCCCCGTGGGTTCCTCTTCCATCTTGCGCGCTCCATGTCAATTTTTTACGGGAACAGTACACCATCTCAAGCGATCTTGGCTCCGTTTTGACGTCTGTCGTTCTCCAGGTGTGTAGGAACCCTGGGTCGGCCGGCCCCAACAAAAAAACAAGGTATTGGAAATTGAGGGTGAAATTTTTTAACAAAAATATTAGCGCATTGGAATTCATGATTTACGATTCTTTTTCGTGCCGTCCTGAAACTTCAGGGTGAACACATCTACAACGTCGAGATAGTCCACACCCCCTCCCAATCTGGACTTCAGAATACTCCAGTACGTACTATGCATCCATTGCATGGTACAGGTTTTGAACGAAGAATGGGGGCGCAATTGAAGCGGGAAAAAAAAAAAAAAAAAACTATCATACTCGAGGACGCGTGCCAAAAGTCGGTGAAGAGGCTATACGCTCGGCTGGCTGGCTGCCACGACAGCACTCAGCAGGGCCTGGGTGAAAGAGTGTGGTGGGCTCTTCTTACCTTGAAGTCTTAGTTGGAGGGGCACACGGCAACCACCAAGAGATGGGAGGTGATGGAGCACAACCAGCGACGTGAGATGTCTGGTTGCGGCGGTGGGTTGCCTGCAGCGCTCCTGACAGCCTTTACGCATGTCTTTCGCCTTACCTTTCCTTCTACATCCTCACCTGGCCCTGCAGAAGTTGAGCTATGGCGCCGTCCCCCCGGGCCTTGCATCCCGACGCCGGGCGGCGCAGGCCGGACCTTTTCTATGAGTTCTTCAGCCAACTACTGTCGACCAAGTCGCTGCGCTTCCAACGCTACCAAACGGGGCCCTTTGGCTAGAAGACTCTGTAAAAACACATTGGCTTCGTTCAAGGCTCAGTCAGGTGTTGGAGTAAACACGAGACGATTCGACCGAGATGCGACAAGATATCTACCATGTGCAGTTTAAGACGCCCACGGCGGGAGATTTGAACAAATACGCCTAGCTAAGGACAACTGCAGCTACCTCTTGACGATTATTATTCCCCGGAAGCCCAATTCCCATGGCCATGGCATTAGCAAGCGGTCAACGACGCAGTACGGCAAGACCAATTCAACACGTGACCATCCAGCTCCTCTCCCGCCACCGAAGCCACTGAAGACGAGGCAGCACCAAATAAACGAGTGTTACACACCACCAAATAACCCCTGCCCGGCAGCTGAAGCTAGCCCCTCGAAACCAGTCTTAACCGCCATCGCCATCCTCGTCATCTCCAAGCGGTGAGGGATTCTCTGCCGCCCAGTTCTTCAACAACTCTTGGCGTACTTTGTCTGTCGACCTTCAAGGTTACACATCGTGGAGCACATAAAAATCTCTGCTCAAGTAAGTCGAGCCAATTGACCCCGCAAACAGAGGTGCATTGCAGCCCTTGCCACCGCCTCCATTACGTGCAGTCGAACGCGGGGTTGCTTCATGCGAAGCTTCAGCGCCTTCTCCAAGACCAAAGAGAATGAGTCACCGGGCAAGCATACGGATACTATGCTATCAAATTCGCTTTTCTGCTCCATGGTGGGGCCCTAGAGCATTTTAGGCACGAGAAAGAATTTTTCAAATTCTCGACGTACCGAATCTGGCTTCCTGCAGCGTCTCCAGTGACAACAAATATCAAAATGCCTCGTCGACTGAAGTATCAACGGGGTGACAAGGTGAAAGCAAGCGCTTTGGGCAGCAATGCCAAACCAACTAAGAGCCCCTCTACGATATCAGTCATAATTACGGAGCAGGTGTTCGGCCATTGTGAAGCAACAAGACTGAAAAGAGTGGAAAGAAGGAAAGAAGAGTATCATCCTCAACTGTCCCCTTGTAAAGCTCCTCATCAGCCCCGCTCCAGGTCCGGAGGGGTAACTGAGCTGAGAGGCGTGTAGACGGAAATTCTTGCGATGGCGGAATGGCTAAATGACCGATGAAAGGACCCTGCAGGATTCGCCATGCGTACATTTCGCGGCCAAGAAAGCCTATTGTCGTCTAGGTTGCTACAACCATCCGGCATCTCGGGCATTTCCCGACTGGAGTGTGGCGCCGCGTATTAAGACAGCATTGACACTCAACCGGGCGTTCGTCATAGAGTCACATGGCCACACAACCAAGCCTCAAAGAGGCCTCGAGACGCGGACATTTCCCCGCGCATTTCACCTCATAGTTTCCGTTCGTCTATTCGCGGTCAGTTGACCTACAACTTACTGCGTACTCGTCAGCCCCCGCCCTGAACCAAAGCAGGGGAAAACCAAGCCACATCCGCTGACGCCTCATCTACACCTCCACCAGCATCTCATATGTTAGCGTGGCAGGGAGCCCACTGTTACCAGCATAAGCTAAAACCGCATTGGGCAGTAACAGTGGAACTCTTGTCGCGCTAACATTTGAGATGCCGGTGGAGGTGTAGTCGGACCTCGGCCGGACACGCCGGTTTCTCCGTTCGGGAGCCCAGATGGCAGGGCACAGCCTCAGCTCCCTCTACATCCTACTGAAGTAGCAGCTTACGTACTCCGACTATGGGTTCCACCGAGGTGAGCCACCCAGCGCACAGGCCATCAAGACCACGTGCAATGCATCCCCATCCAGGGACTAGGCAAGAGCTAAGAAGACTAATCCACGGGAGAGTACACTCTCTTTGTCAGCATCCCCCGTTCTGGCGCCCCTAAAAGCGGAGATGGCTCACAACACACCCCCCCTCTCTGTCTCTCCCCACCACGGCCTAATTGTGGAGTAACCCGTATCCCAGACTTTGGAGAGCAATAGGAGCTTTGACTCTTTTCCCTCTGCAGAAAGACGGAGCAAACTCCAATTGCACTTGCTGCGGCTGTTGATCAGCTTTGTCAGTTTTCGTATGCGCCGTCCCGTCATCGTCTTCGTGACCTGGGATATGGGGAGAAAAAGAATGGTCTAGACACGCTACCACCTGAACCTGTCACATCGACAACACCGAGTTGGAACCGAGATATTTTCGTCAACCTCCAAGACCCTTTTTTTTTTTCTTCCCTTCCGTCCTCAGGACTTTACTATTACATGATGACTGAAACATGTCACATTCAATTATTCATTTTTGTCTCCGTGTCCGACGCATTTTCGTTGTAAAGCAAAATTAGCGTAGGCCACATTGCCAATTGAACTGCCGCCCAAAAAAAAAAAAAATTTGTGCCCGGTGCGCCGAGTGAGCCGCATCTTCGGCGGCGGTGTTTGCGCGGTAGGTTCGGCATAGACCGGCCACCATCTCCGGCGGGGTTGTGTGTGATGTTGTAGCGAATACAGATCTCGACGAAAGCGAAAAAAAAAAAAAGGCTTGGCACGCGGTCCTCGATCTCTCTGTAACGGGGACAAATCACGGGCATCACTACAGTTAGCTTCGATCTGTCAGATTTTGAGTTTTCCCCCTGGTGCAGCGATATGCCAATACCAAAAGATGCGATTCGCCGCGTATCAAGTTGACTGTCACACCTAGGTACGGTCGCACAGTTCGGGGAAGACAAGAAGAAGACGAAATCGAAGGTTATTCGGTCGATTGGCAACTCCCAACTCTCTTTTTTCCGACGGAGTTAACCGATGGTTGTAACACTGCCATCGCATGACTTGCATGTGTCGAATAAAATCGCCGACGGTATCTCCTGTCTGTCTATCGTCTTTGCTATTGCCGCTCAAATGTTCGAAACTACCTCGGGCAAACTCCTCGACGGCCTCTGCCTAGGAATGATAACTCACACAACTCGGACGTTCTCGATCCCGGGCCCCAGATCGAAAATTCAAAATTGGAGTACACATCTCCACGTCCGACGTCCAAGTTCCCCGTTAATCTCTCCAACACTTCCCCTGCTCTTGAGTCAATTAGCAGGATTGTGCAGTCCGTGTTGTTATTATTTCCACACGAAAAGCCAGGAAGTCCCATCCCATCCCATCACCAGAGCCTCATCATGACCTAATGCGCAGCCAGCCTTTCTTAACAATCCACCTCCTGGCGAAACAAAGACCATCTCTCCCCACTAAGCCGCCGAGTTCTCGCGGATGCGACCGACAGACACCACCACCACCACTTCCCCCTCATTCATCCTACACGTCGTCCCCGGTTAAAAAAAAAAAAAGTAGAGAACGTTCTTATTCTCCACGTTCTATCCCCTTGGCAAAACCGGGCGGAACCAGCCCCGATGGCGTAGTGTTCCGAATTTTCTTCTTTTTCTAAAAAAAGTAGTGCTTTTATATTAGCTAAAAAAAAGCAGGAAAAGTAGGGCACTGCTTACTACCTTACCTAACTAAGCTAGCATAAGGCTAACCTAACCTAATAATTATAATTAGGCTAACTTTTAAGCTCTTTTTTCCTCTTATAATACCTATTATATATTTATTACTAATAACGTTATAATATTATTATTATTACTACTAATATTATAATAGCTTCACGAGGCCTTAAATCTACTATTATTAATTAGTCTTTTTACTTATACTATAAGTATAATAATAAGAGCTAAAAGGAGTAGTATAAATACTATAGCTAGGTTACTATAGTTAGCGTCTCTTAATAATAGAAGCACCTCGATTACTATAATATTTACCTCTAATATTAAACCTAAACCTAGCTACTTATTAAATTTACTCTTATAACTATAGTTAGTAATAACTTTAGTAACCTAATAGACTAGCTAAATTATTACGCTACCCTTGCTATTTTTACTAATAATTACTCCTTTATTTTCTATAAAGATAACTAGACTTATAACTTTAGTATTATCCTTTAACCTAGCTAGAAGCTACTATTATCTTATAGCCTCTATAAGGTATATTTACCTTATATTTATAATAATTACTACTATAAAGTTAAGGCTATTATTAAAGCTTCGCCTTATATTAATATAATTTTTAATAGCTTTAAAGATAATAATAATAATTATATTATTAATATCTCTATTAGAATACTAAGTAGTACTATCTTCTTCTAATATATATAAGAAACTACTAACTACTCTTATAATATAGTATAGAGTACCTAAGAGCTCCTTCTTATCCCTAAAGAGATCTCTATTATTAAGGGTATTCTTAACCTTAAGTAGATTAATAGCTTTATAACTAATATAAATAGTATAATAAGGACTCTATACTAAGAGATTACTTATTAACTAGGCCTTAAGTATATATTCCTATCCTGTATAACTTTTATAAGCTAAACCTTCTTATTAGTAATATTATAAAGCTATCTATATAGTGGCTAATTATTAAGAAGGTATTAATTATTATTAGTTACTTCTATAACTTAAAGTTATAATTAGCTTACTTCTAGTAAGCTTAAGTTATTATTTATAATAAGCCTAAAGCCTTACTTCTTTCCTCTTTTACCTAATAGGGAAATATAGAGTATTATTTATTATTAATATTCTATTTAAAGGGTGCCCTCTTTAACTATATCTACCTTAATAATATTACTAGCTAGCGAGGCTTTATTATAAGGGATAGTTAGTAGTATTACTATACTAATTAATATTATTAGTAATAAATAGCTCTAGCTCTATATAGGTACTCTTATTAACCTACTTAAGCCTATTAATAAGGCTATTAAGACTCTAGAATCTAATTAATCCTATATTAGTTATATACTTACTTATTAAGAGGGTATTTAGTACTATTATAAGGCCCGCTGCGCTACTAATATATACTAAGTCGAATAGGTAGAGATATTTAAAGTATTTAATACCCGCTAGGCTAAATAAGTAACTAAAATTAATATTATTACTATTACCCTCCTACCTACTAATATATTATATAAATTTAGTAATAATAAGTAAGTCCTAATATTCGATTAGCTAGAGCGATTTAGCTTAACTACTACTTACTATAATGCCTACTATATTAAGATCCTCGACCTATATATAGTTATAAGCCTATTATTTAACCTAATAACCCCTCTTTAAGCGCTTATATAGAGCCCTCTTATAGTATAGAAGTATATATAAGTCTAGAAGTTAAAAGTAGCCCTATTAGCGCTATAAATACTAGGCTATATTACTATATTAGTCCTATTAGAGAGAAGCTTTTTAGTACTTAATTTTATATATAATTTAGCTTATAATTAATTAGCTCTAGTAATTACTAATAAGCTTATATTTATATATATAAATAGTTAAGTATTTAAATATTTATAGGCTTAAGAGGGTAGGTATTTATAGCTAATACTATAGGTAATATAGGAGTCTCTTATAGAGGAGGAGTTAATATAATTAGAGAGGGACTTTCTTAATTATTATATAGAAGAAGCCCTAGCCCTCGACTGAGAGTTTATTTAGAGCTAATTAATTTTAATATATAGAGATTTCTATAATAACTAAAATTAGCTTACTTTAGCCTAAAAAAGCAGTACTTTATATTACATAAACCTAAAAAAGCACGGGGGTGCATTTGCACCTTCGGAACCCTGGATAGCGAGGCTTTTTGGCCTCCGCTCCGTTGCGGAACACGCCGCGTGGTGCCCTTGAATAGACGGCACGAACGTGTCGTGTCGTGTCATCTACGGAGCCTGTAGCCCAATCCCAATCCACTTACACGACTTGAGGTGTTTGATTCGGTAGTCCGATCGAGCTCCAGCGAGTTTCATCGCGCTTCTCCTGGGGCCGCCCGGTAGACTGCCGCTAATGCGCTTCATCATCAATTTGATCAATAGACGCTATTGCTTGCCCAACCGCCTCACGTTGCTGGCAAGGTACTTGGTTGTGTTGGGAAGGGGGCTATAATCTAGCCTGCCGTCGTTGTGCAACTGGGTTCGTGATGTCAAGAAAAGGGCGCAGTCTCGACCGCATACTCGCAAATTGTCCAGACCCTCAATTCCGTCTCGTGCCATCTAACTAACACCTCTTGTAATCCCACACCCCGCAACCTAGAAGCCAACATCTCCCACCAGTTGGATATCCTCGCCTTCGCCGCCGCCACGACCAGATACTGTATACAAAAAAGGGCCTTTCAACACACGCCGAAACGCCCTCCCCGCCATGTAAACGCCACATAGACTGCACCAAGGACAAGGCCACCAGTTCCTTTCGCGAACCTTTTCCGCGCGAAATCTTTCCGAAGGCGCTTCTCTTTCGGCAACGTGCCGTACGCACCAGTTCTTCGTTGCTCCCCCCCTTCGCCCAAGGTAGCTCAGCTCTGCTGATAACGCGTATCGTCAACTGCTCTTTCAGAACGGGCACAAGCTACCGTGGTCTTGCGCTGCCTGGCCCTGCAAGAGAGAGAGCTCGTAGAAAACACCAAAGCCCAAGGCTCCAAGACTAGCGGCCAGATTGAGAGATGACCGAGGTCACCGCGCCCAAACCCAGATTTTGGGATTTCAGGCCGGGAATCACAAAACCCAGTGCCCATGAGCGCGCAAAAGCCGTGAAAACTATCCGCGCTGGGTGGACGCCACACCGCTCCCCCTTCCCAGGGAAACATCGGAAAATTTCGATACGGCACTGGAAAGAAGAGCCATCCATCATCAGACGCAAAACGCCAATGGACTGACGGTCCGACCTTGGTTCCCTCCCTTCCCCCTACGGATACGGAGCACGGCATAAGACAACACCATCCCCCACGTCCCCCAACCGATATCCAAAACCAAATCTGACATGGATTTTCCGACGTCTTCAACCATCCGATCTCGCCCGTTCCCATTTACGCGTCTCTTTTTTCCACTCACTCACCTGACAGCCTCAAACCCTAAAACTGCCCCTTTTCCCATATTCCCCATTATCTCCGTTGTGGAATTTCGGCAAAAGGCCCAGAACCCCACCCAAAAAGGTAAAATACACAAAGCCAAAAAACCACATGATTGTATTACCAACATATGAAAAGACAACGGGCGAACAACAAACTCTCCCAAGCTCCTCGGTACTCCATTTCGGTACAAACCCCTCTCACAAGCATGAGAAAACCGCCCCCTACTGCCTGGGTTGGTTCTTAGACGTCTCGTGAGCAAATAAACAGGCAGGCCGCAATCATCACAGGCATTGGACTCTAGGTAGACTGGATTTGCAACGTGACTCTTTTTGTCCCAAGGGCGTGGTGGTGGTGGTGGTGGTGGTGGTAGGAGAGAGGTATGAGGTATTGGGACTAACCACTACCACGGAGTAGTAACTTCCCTCCCTCTGCAGTAAGTATGTAAGCCAACAAAACCACCAAACCGCGCATGTGCATGTACGATACCGGACTTTCACATGTCCACGATGAGCGAAAAGGGAAAAACATGTCCCAAGGGCCAAAACCATCTGCGATCCAGTCCTCCCTCCCCCCAATTTGCGACAGCACGCTCACCCGCCGTCCCCTGACGCAAGCCCTAGCGCCCAGCGCCGGCCGCCGCGTCTCTTGGATTCATATGTTCCGTCAGCGTGCTGCTGATGGTCCCCGGGCAGCAATGCACTATATGCAGCCCAGTCTCCGCGCAATTGAAATCGTACGCTTGTGATTGTGGGGCTTGTTCCCGCCCAGGTTTCGTTAGCGTACGTTGGAAACACACGGAGAATGAGAGGGAGCGAAATGGCCCTCGTGAGCGGTGAGCGCATGGACGCGGTCCTGCTCCGTCAGATGCTTTTTCCCCAATCCGCTGCCGGCAGTCCGCATCAGTCAGCAGCAGTCAATGGGCGTCGTGAGTGGTCCTTCCCACGATGGTCACAAGACACGGAGAATCGAAGCGATGAGACACAGAAGGGGTTTGATTCAATGGCCAACTTTTATTATGTTTTTGATAAGCTCTTTGACGATTTTCCGATCTTTCTGTTCTCGTCGTGACCTTTCCGCTTTTTGTGGCCCCCCCTTTTTTGCGCCGACATCTTCGCGCGCAGCCATCCTAGCTGTTCTCTTCCTCTCAGTCCTTTTCTCCTTTCTCCACTTTTGGCTTTTCGCCGCTGCCGGCTTCTCATGTCAGCATCCCCAACAGTGAGTGCCTCTAGCCCTGTTGTTGAGGTTGCCCTCGGGTATGCCTTCTGTAGCTTTGTGTTTCCCAGCCATAAGAATACATTCGTCCCCAAGTACAAAGCTTTCCGTAACCACATGTAAATGTAGAGACCCGACCCGTTGTTAAAAGATAAAGGTGGTATGTCGCGGAAAACAAAACAGACCCTGGTATCATACGAAGAGACGCCGTGCAAATGTAAAATAAGAATCGAGTTCAGAAGGCCACGAGGTGTCCATTGAACCAGTCCCACTCATGCGAGCCCACATTAGGGTAACAATGATAAAAAGCAGAGCCGATGCGATGCCGCCGGGCGCAATGCAATGTAAAATAGCAACCGGAAAGAACAACGTTTTTGCTCGAGCGGGCCTCGCCGGCCACAAACTCGTCGGATATCGTGTAAAGTATTTGCGGTGGTGTGTTGTGCATGTGTTGTTGTAGCGTGGGTCCTTTACCAACCCTTGGAGTGGTAACCTCCGAAATTGTCCGTGTCCTTGGAGAAGTACTGTGGCGCAACAGGAACGTCCTCGTTCTTGTTGATAATATAAGGCTTCTCGGGGTACTGCTTCAAGTTCGCGACGTCGTGGGAGGTGTGACGGCGCTTGAGGACAGCGTTAGCGGTGGAAGACTTCTGCTGCCGCTCCCAGAGAAGATTGCGACGGAGAGACTCGGTCAATTCCGTCGCAAGCATATTACGTCGTGTGGTACGAGGGGAGAGAGCGGCCTGCAGATGACTGTGGCTAGCAGTCGCGGTAATAGGCTGAGCAGCAGACCGAGGCACCTCGTTGATAGGTTTCAACGGAGATGATCGGACACCTCGCTTCATCATGAGGGGTGCGTCGTCAGAGTCGTTAGGAGACACAGCCAAGGTAGGAGGAGCCGGGTGGCTAGTGCGCGACCAGGGGAGAGCCGAGGTAGATTGAGAAGCGATGTTGCCCAAGTTGCGAGAACGGTCGTTCTGCTCAATCATCAAGGTGATGAGCGACCGGCGCGAGGTCAAGTTGACTTTGGAGTCAACGCGCTGGAATAAGGTCTTCTCATCGATGCTAGATTTGTTGCTATCCTCAATGGAGTCTTCCCAATCTGAGGAGTCATCATCATCGTCAATTGCACTCTCGTCAACGTAGTCGGTTTCCGAATCGTCAGCGATGGCAGAGTTGTCATCGTTGATGGTGCGGGTGGTGACTTGGTCAGCAAAGGAAGTAGTCTTCTTCTGTCCGCTGAGCAGCGAGCTTGGTCCGGACGCGAGGGCGCTCTTCAGGGAGCTGTCTTCTTCGGAAGAGCCGCCAACAAGGAACATCTTGTTGCGCTTGGGTGCAGGCGGAGGAATTGGGCGCAATTGTTCGACACTCTGACCTTGCTCGCTGGAGGAGCAGGAACCGCCCAAAGCAAACATGGGTTGCTTCTTGGGCTGCACGCGCTTGGCCGCCGGCGAAGAGCTCGGCTCGGGAATGGCAGCGGGCGAAATGACCTTGGGAGAGGCCGGGACGGGTCGAGTGATCGGAACCTGAGAGGGGGAGAAGCCGCGAACGACGGTGGTGTTGGAGGTGATCTCAGGGGAGGGAGGTTCTTGCAGGTCCTCAGATGAGGATTTGCATGGCGACTCGGTAGTAGTAGATCCGGAGTGTTCGTGGACGGGAGAGGCGGGTGCCAAGTCTGGGGTCTCCTTCTGAGGAGGCATGTAGGGAGAAGAGATGTTGGGAAGAGGTGCAGAGAGGGGTTCGTTCTCCTTGATGATAGATACCACCATCTTCTCGAAGTCGCCAGATGTAATATGGCGCTCCTTTCCTCTACTACGGTTGCTTGCGCAGGAGTCTTGTCTCTGAATCTGGGGGCGGATCTCTAGAGGGGCGGAGGCAGAGGCGAACTCAACAGCTTCCTCATCGTTTTCCGAGTCGACACTGCCGGACAGTTGAGGGAGGTCTTGTAACCTGCTTGTTTGCGGAATTTCTCTGGGTTGGCTGGTGGCGGTGATGGAGGCTTCCTCTTCATCCTCTGCGCAGCAGAACGTCTCGTGGTTCCACATACGCCAACTGAGGTTCTCTAACCTGCGCCCTTGCTCAACAGACTCGGCGCACTTGGCGAAGACTGAAGGAGATAGGTGAGCGTTTGGACCCAGGGCAGCTCGACGAACGAGCTGGCTAAGGGGGGGATGCTTACCAGTCCACATGCTATAGAGGTTCTGGGGATTTGAGGTGTCGACCTTGTGAATTACATTGGGGTCCACGGTCAGGACATGGGTGGCGAGAGGATAAGGCATGATGCCAAAGTGGTCTGCTCGATTGGAGCAGGTGGTGTTGGACAATTCAGGATCTATGGTCACGGTTGAAGTAGGAGTAACGCCCAGCTGTTTGGGCGTAGGAGGATGTTGTGTAGGGTGGAGTCGGCGCCTGGAGCGATTCGATGATGTTGGCTTGATCAACAGTGAGTCGCAAGACCAAGTTAGAGGTCGATGATGTCGACGCGGGTGGGATTGAGGGTGGTATTCGTCGGTGGCGGCGAGGTCTAATACTGGGTCGAAGGTGTAGAAGGGCGAGGGCAGGACTGCTGCGATATGAGATGGCTCTTCGGACGATTCGACGGGAGAATGCTGCAGATGTAGATGCGGCCGGGGAGGTGGTCGGCAGGTTGGAAATGTTGGTGGAGCAATGAAGTAAGAAGAGCGGATGGGTGGAAAGTCTGGGGGAGGACTTCTTAATTATTATCGTCACCTCTGCAGTCTGGAGTCAGTTGAAAAGATGTGGATTAGATGGCAGCGGAGTGGGACGCATGTAAGTATGTAATGTGCGATGGGCAAAAGACCTGGGCCATGGGGGGGGAGAGACGGGGGGATGGGTATGGAGGGGGGCGTGGGACTGTGGATGGGGGTGTACAGTCGAGCAGATGGGGGTGAGTCGCGGTGAGTAAATTGTATTTTCTCACAACATGGGCCATGGGACAAGCGAAAAAAGAAGAGAAGACAAGCAGGAGGGAAGCAGAGCAGGGGCCCTGGGGCCTTGGGCCACACCAGGGAAAGAGGAGGGAGACAGACAAGAGAGTGGGAGGGTGTGGGCGTGGGACAGGGCGTGGGAGAGAGTGAGGGCGAGGGCGTGTGGGTTTTGATGTGGTGCTCGGTACGTATCGCTGGATGACCTTGGGGTTTGGGTCGCTACCTTACGGCTCTGAAGGAGGAAGGGACATCTGGGAAGTACCCAGGTACAGCACACAAGTACTGCCGTTGATAGCTTCTGCAGTCCTAGGCATGGCAAGCACCCGTACCATAATACCTTCCCTGGTGGATATGCGAGTACGTACCTCAATTGACCCCAGAATTAAAAGGGAGAAGGAAGTGACTGGTGGTAGGAGGGGCCTGATAGAGAAGGACGAACTCACCTCAAGGACCCTCATGACCTTCCATTAAGGTATCCTCCTTACCTTATGGAAGGAAGGTGCTCTTGCCTCTTGACTTCAAATGCTGAAGCTGGAACAAGGTACTTCAACTGTTGATCAAGATATGTGCTGTCTTTTCCTCGACATGGCTCCTCTTCAGGCTCCTGAAGACAGAAGGGAAAAAGAAAAAAAAAGAAACCATGAAAAAAGCCAGGCATTCGACCATTATCCATCCTGAACTGAGCTCTCGCACAAGGCAGTACCTGATTATCTTTCCTGTGTGTGTCCAGTTCACAGATTTTGAATGGGAGACAGACCCGCGGCCTTTAGCCGCTAGTCCTAAGACGGCATGACCATCGCGAGAGTGCCAGCAGCGCTGGTCCCCATATAGCAACCCAACGCGCTTTTGCAATACGGATGACCAGAGGTGCTACCTGGAGTGGTCTAGCGCAACCAAAGGCCCGCTTTACCTCTTCGGGTAGTACTCTGTCCTCCACTGCTGAGGCGAATATTGATGGTCATCTGCCTCTCTTCTTCGTTTATTGCTCTGGCTCTCAGTTCCTGGCCCTGGCATCAGCTCTTCCAGCCCGGCCTGGTCCCTCCTCTCACGTTCGCGTCCCCCGTCCAGCTCCACGTCTGCCCGGTATCTGCGCTGCCCACGGGACCGTTTGCCTTTGGGAATAGGGTCATGTGACGCCTCTCGAGTTGGATTGCGCCGAAAGCCTCTGCGAATACGGAGACTTCTCACAGAGTTCCTTACGGAAGTCCTCTACACGACACGCCTTCAACCCTGTCTTAACGAGCCACCACGGAGCGCGCTGCTGGCTCACCCCGTCTGGCCGAATATGCGCCGTACCTCATCTCCACGTCTTCCATCTTGACATCTCCATCGCCCTGCCTCGCCGCGTCCGCCCCTCCTTGTCCGGTCCTCCGTCGCGCTTTTTCCGTCAACCGTCTCTCGGTACCTGTCCGAAAGATCCATTCGCTACCCAGAATGGAAAACCTGCTCCGACTACTACCCGAATAGGCTTGATGTCATCTTGCATCTGCCGCCCAGCCGGCACTGTTCCTATTCTGGCACTCTCGCAGACACGGCCTAGAACGAAAGCAGCATCTACTGCTCGCAGCCCTTTACAGCGATTTCCGTCTGGTCACGAGCCGCCGTTCTTCTTCCCGCGAAACGGATCGCCATTCAGTCCAGATCATTGCCAGTGCCGGCAGGATCACTTACCACCAAAGCCTGTCCCTGCCCGTCTCTGTCGCTGTTCTTTTGAGCAGCTCGACTTCCTCCTTCAGCAGGTCCGTCATCGACTTCGGACCAACCCAAGCAGACATGTCTTCCTACCCGTCGGAACGACCGCCAATCGCTTCCCCGCAAATCCCTTGGGATCCACAACTGATCCAAACGGACGCTTGTTCCGATGGCCATTTCCCCATACTACTTCCCGTCCCTACTGCTGGCATCACGAGTCGCCCAGGTCGCTGCAAATACAGTGCCCGTTAATTGGATGGCCATGGCATTATCACCAAAGGAGATTTGTCGCAGCATCTCTCTCCTGATCCAGGGCGGGAGCACCTCTGGCTTCCAATACGCTGCTCCGAAGGAAACGCAGCCCCTGAATGGAGAAAAGAAATGCGCGTAGGGAGAGTACTACTCAACTCACAAAGCCCGTGTCCACGCGACTATCGCCCACGGAGGCTGCATAGCCCTCGATAGTGTCTACTTCTTGACCAAATCGACATCACCGTGCTTGGGACCCGGGCCCGCGATGGCGACAGCATGGTCAATTCGTCGCCCCCAAATTTGCTTGCGGTCAAATCGGCAACGTCCCGTCCTTCAGCGCTGACACGGCGATGTGACATGCTCTGACCCCCGGTTTCTTGCGACTTTCGCTTGCTCGCCTCAACTCGACCCCGTGATGCCGCCCATCACTCAGGTCATCAAAATCCTGCCGTCTGCCGCCTGTCGTTTGCCGTCTGCCGCTCACCCTTTTCCTGTCTCAGGTAGCGGCTATGGCAAGTCCGCAATATCACAGTCGTGTCGCTGCTGATCGCAACTGAAGGCCTTGCCTATGGACAAGCTTGTATACTGTTTCCACCAAGCAGCGAACAGCGACAGGGCTTCACCACGGCATTGCATCTCTGTGTGTGCGCGTCGCCTCATTACCCCGCGGTTGGAGTCAGTCAGGAGATCCAGGCTCACCCACGGGAAAGCAGGGGAGCAGCAGGCAGAAACACGCCTTGCGGGCTCTTGCTTCTAATTCTTCTCGCCCAACTGAGAGCTGTTTCATTGCTCACGAGAGACATTTCCCTTGCCAATTCAGAGGTCTGCACTGAGGATGGGCTGAATTTATGCCGCCAAGGTCAGAAGGCAATGTTGGGACTGACTTTACTGGAGAGAAACAGGGCGCATGCGCAGCAACCAGCGTGCCAGGCCTAATTGAACCCTTGAGGCTGTGGTTCCTGAGCTAACAGAGACATTCCTCCCCAACTTGTAAGGTTCCAACACGGCTTGTTGGTCACCAGGCTCGAAAAAGTACGTGCCGTGTAAGAGAATTTGGGGGAAGGTTATACTAGGACCCTGCGGACGTCACATTCTCATGGTTTACTCATCAAGCAATGACCGCAGTTTGTTTGACAGGTCACTTTTTTCCCTCAGAAGCAACGCGTAGTGGTGTCAAATGAGGACTCAGTAGTGATACTCTCTCAGGTGGCTGGCCCTTTCAATCTTCAAGACAAAGCAAGCCTGACGCCGAATCTGAAGCCACCGCCTGTCGTGAAGTCCAAATTACCGTGCAAACACGGGTGGGTGCAACCGCCCGTCCGTTGGGATTTAGGCGATTAGCCAATAATCCGTTATCTCTGGCATGATTGACAGGAGGGTTCGCAGTTCTCTGCAAACGAACTGAAATGCGGATACCTTGCGTGATGAGACCGGGACCCGATGCCGTCAACTTGGGATACCTCGCGCTCTCGTCAAAGGTCCAACATGGATTGTCGGGCCCAAATGAAGCTGGCTCAGGCGCAATCATCGTGGGCACCAGCGTGTTGGTGTTCGGCTCCCCAACACGCACTTCGGGGGACAACGATTTCGCTTCCGCGACCATTTAGCATTTCCAAGGACGCGGTAATCACACATTGTGTGGAGCTAATACGGCCAGGCCTGTGTTCACTGCCCCGACTCCCCCGACAACGGGCAAGTAGACGAGACGGATCCCAATTTTGAGGCAGCATCGAGATGCAATACGAGCATGGCGACAATCATACGAGTCGAGACGACGTAAGTGCGCAGGCATTGGAAGCTCCAACGGGACGATCCCACGACGAAATGGACAATGGCTGTCTGGTATGAACCAGGGCTATGACAATCACGGCATTCTTCCAAACGCCTGGGTACCGGTCTGCACAGGTTTATGAGGAGGACCCGGGGGGCGGGTGGCAATCGAAGCAAACAATGTCGAGCCGGACGCCGGTCAAGAAATCTCGTTAAGCCTGCATGCCAAACGGCGCGACAGGCGTTGGAGCCAACGTCGTGCATGAGCTCGCCGAAAGATGGGCGATGAGACGAGTTCGTTCCAACGACCCGGATCGTGAACTGACGATGCGGCTACGAGCCAGTAGGAGGTGCAGATAGCTGTTGGTCGTCGGCGTTGTCTGTGGCCTGGCCAACGGCAGCAGGCGAAAACCGCTGATCACTCACGATACGGAGTCTTCACCTGAGCCTGGACTGAGGCACGTCGGTGCATGCTAATCAAATTGACCCTATGCACCTGGTCACCGGTAGAATTGGGAAGTTGGGAAAGGATGAAAAAGTTCCCAAGAACCGGGGACAGGCCCAAAAACTCCACTCTCAATCCACTGGCGCAGGGCAGCTCGGCCTGGCTCGCGGCCTCTCTCTCTCTGTCTCCCTCTCTTTTTTTCCTTCCTTCTTTTTTTTCCTTTTTTTTTTTAGGTTCGATTTCACCCGAGGTCGCTAAGGAATGAGGAGACGGAGAAGTTCCACCAGTTCGAATTCTCACCTACCAACCCAAAAACGATACCAGGAGACTGGGTACTGTCAACCCATGATGAGACGAACGAGGACAAGGCCCCGGCCTGATTATCTCTGCTACGCTCTCCGCGGTGTTGCCGCTCCCTCGGCTACTCTGCGACAAAGGATATGTCGCATCGACCGACAGACGGGGCATGGTTTTGCACCTAAAGTTTGCTGGGGGGGGCCTTACAGCCTAAGTGAATGCGAGGCAGACGGCAGAATCAACCATGACTGACGGTATGCGCCTCCTCTGCTCGACATAATGCGACAAAATGCAAGGGGTGTTGCGCCTTCCAAAAGGAAGACAGACTGTGGGGACACCAGAATCGTTGGCGGCGGACGGAAACGCTCCCGGTGCGCTAGGTGCCGGGCCCCGCTCAACGCCGCCGCGGACGCCGGCGGCAGGGTCAGCTGGCCTCGCTCGCGCGCCAGAGAAGAAATGATCGGGCAGACGGCGCGCGTTATACAGGGCGGCAGGCGGCAGGGCGGCTGTGGCAAGTAACATCCGCGGGCCGCCCAGCATCAATAGATTCCAGAATGCGAAGCAGGATATTTGGAACTCGTTTTGCCCGACCGCCTGGTTGCTGCTGCTCCTGCTGCATTGCCCGGAGAAACGCGGAAAAAGCAACTACCGGCACCAGAACCTGCGCTGCCACAGTGCCACGCCCTGTCCCAGCAGCATCTATGCGGCGTTGGATAGCGGTGTCCTGTCACCATGTCCGTTGACACCACCGAGGCAAGTTTTGATTGGCGAATTGGAGCATGCCAATGGCGGACTGGCAAGCCCAAACGAATGGAGAGCATTTGGAGTGCGGTGAACCCCCACGCCGACAACTCCTCTCCACACCCCCCCAAAAGCCTCCCTGCGCGCAAAGTCCTGAGTAGGAAGGATACGGAGATATCAGCACACACAGGTGCTGTTTTTTCCCTTCACTTTCACACCAACTTCTTTCGGTACCATGGCTGGCCTGTATTGCAACCACACTGTTCGCCCTAAATAACGGCCGAAACGTGTGCTGCCCCATCCTCCTCATGTCGCTTTGCTTTCGCCGGCTGCGTTTCTGGGGGGGAGAGAGGTTTGATTGTCGGTGAGGTTGGGGGAGGGTTGCTGCACCGCGCGCGCGTGGTGTTGAGAAAAAGGGGGGTTGTTGAGATGCGGCCTTCCATCCCGGCTTCGAGAAGCCATTGGCAACCTTGCTCTGACGTTGGCCGGAGACGCTGTCGGACTCTTTGATGATGGGAGCGGGATGCCGGTAAGTGTGTGTGTTTGCAGCGGGCATTCCGCAGGGAGATAGGGGTGATGGGATTCTCTACCAAGCGCCTTGGATTTCAACGCACGTGGGGGATATACCGTCACGCCACGAAATGCGATGCTGCCTGCCTGCTATCACAACGGACGGATGGCAGCGTGGTTGTCTCGACAGAGCCTGGTCGTCATTCCATTCGTGGTCGGAGCGACTCACTGCCTGCTACTGTAGATCCTTGTGTTAAAGGCCACTCAGTGGGAATGTGTCAGCCACGTGCTCCGTTACGGGTTCCGGGGCGGATGTGTTTTAATTGATGTTTGTTGCACGCTCATGACAGGCCATTCCCTTCCGGTCAATAACTATCAACGTGATTCCTGAATTCAGCAAAGTCGATTGACAAACTACACCGACGACTTGAAGGGGATGATTGATGGGCGAAGCAAGACTTGACTTTTTTCCATACCAACATCCCCGGGCCTTGCATTTCAAAACTATAAGTTCAAATCAGGTTCACCGTCGCACAGCATATCCGGCGATCTGGGCGCGCGCACCAGGCGAGAGGCGATCCCTCAGCAATTTGCGGGATCGTACTTGCCTCAGGTTACATTGTTGCTCGTCTAGCAATGTGATTGATGCGGAAATTCGATTCGATTTCTACCCCCCACCGGAAACATCAGTGTGATTGAATCTTTGTTTGGGAAGACGGCGACTGGAGGGGAAAGGGGAGGGGAAGGGGGGAAAGGGGCTAGGGGTTAGAGCTCAGCTGACGAGGCTTTTTTTGGGTGGTGGTGAATCTTTGTCATTTGCGATGACGGACGGCCGGTTGGGTTCCCCGAGCAGGGAGGGGGTGGGAAGGGTTCCAGGTTTTCCCTCTTTGCTTGCTTCGAGAGGCCCCCCCGGATTGGAGAGCAGCAGGAGGGGAGGAGTTTGGATGATTCTTGGGATGTGGGTGGTGTGGGGAGACATGGAGTTGGGGTAATGGAGCAGAGAATGACGTCTGGTTTGGGTCGGTTTTGAATGGACGTGAGTACCTGTTGCATTGCAATAGGTTGCAAGCTCGTTGCTGCGTTTATTTTCTTTTTCTTTCCGCCGGTTTTGTCTGGGGCTTATGTCTCTCGGACTAGGGGGATAGGCAACGATGATGGAGGTAGGGTACGGCATTGCTATTCAGTGTAGGATGAGAATGACCGACTGGTCGAATTGGGCTCAATCTGTTTGGGGGTTCTAGACATCCAAGGGCGCCACGAGGTGCGGTCGTTTGGGGTGATGAGACCTGGGGAGGGAAAGGTGACGTGACGAAGCGTCTTTGGAGCGGCCCCAAGCCATGCTTTGTTTGCTCTTGATACTGGGGAACTGGGGAGGTGTGGTCCGCGGACGGGCCGAGTTTCTTTTTCGTCTGTTTGATGAGCTTGGCTGGTTTGATTGA
This sequence comes from Colletotrichum ledebouriae, assembly GCA_036785755.1. Lineage (NCBI taxonomy): Eukaryota > Fungi > Ascomycota > Sordariomycetes > Glomerellales > Glomerellaceae > Colletotrichum > Colletotrichum ledebouriae. The sequence continues at coordinate 115,570 of JAVHLU010000046.1, forward strand.
TTGATTGACAGGACTTGGGGGAAAAAAGTTGACGTTATTCCAGGCGCTTGTGTATTGAAAGCAGCGGTTTGGTTCAAAGGTGAAGTTGCGGTTGGCGACGGGGAGGACTGCTTGTACGGACGTAATGTGTGTCGTTCCGAATACGGTAATTCCTCTGCCCAAAGTGTTGAAATTCCATCCCTGACGAAATAAACATTGCAGGCCTTTTCTGGGGGGTTTGAGGCCGGGCCATTGTTGATTCACCCACCTACCCTCCAACCTACAACGATGGCATACTGCGGGGGCTTTTGCAGTAGGTGCGCACGTAGGGAGCTGGGGATATGGGAAGCCGGCGTCTGCAGCTTGCAGCGGGAGACTGACTGGCTTGGGCAGGGCGGCGTCCCGGTCAACAGCGGCCAAGGAGGAGAAGGAGGAGGCGGCGGTGGCGGCGGCGGCAGCCTTCCCTGCGACCCGCGCGCCTCCAGTCCAGCGGGAGCGGTGTAAGGGTGGAGAGATCGGCGGTTGACGGGGCGTTTAGTTTCGGCTTGCGGCTTGCGGCTTGCGGCTTGATGAGTTTGGGAATGTTGGCATGAAGCATCCTCAAAAAGCCTTACTGCCTGCGATGGGCGCGTCTTGCGGCTGGCGACGGGAAACCGAATGTTTGGTCACCTGGGCACTGAGCAAACAAGAATCATGTAAAAAGGGCACGGCTGGCAGAGACATGGAGAGCCCGATCCTGAGCGGCCAGCAAATAAGGATTCGGTCGTGACTACCGGGCTGTAAGTCATGATAGACATTTTCAACGGGCGGGCTGGGATAAAAAAGAAAAGAATATTGGATCACCGCGGGGGGGGAAAAAAAAAAGGGATGCACTTCAAAGCCCCTCCTCTCGGTATTAGGAGGGTGTATGTATTTCGCGCAGCTTAGATTGAGTCTCTTGTCTCTGGGTCACCACGTACCTCATCGTCCTAGCCGCAAGGATGCGAGGATTTGTGTATGTGCGTGTTTCTGGCGATCCTGATGTCGAGCCCAATATTTGCTTTTCCGTCCTCTTATGGCAGAAGGCCTGTCTTGGGGTGTTTGTCTTGGGCTGGCGAGATCTGCGGTCCTGAGCTGTGTTTGTGGATGTCTCTCTCATGCCTCAGTTAGTCCAGATGGTGTCCCGACGAGGCTTTGAGATTCTGCTGTCAGTGCCACCAAGTAATTCAAGAATCAACATATACGACAGTATGCATGCGAAGTCCAACTTAGGGTAAGGTACATCGTAATCGGGCTTGCACCAAGACCATACTTGGCGCCTGAGCCGTTGTGGCTTGAGTCTGACAGCTTTCTTCTGGTGCCTTTTTTGCCACCCATATTCAGCCATATAAGGGTAATTATACTTTATCACATAAGTTTAACCCATATCATATGCTCTACTATATATAATATACTTTTTAGATACCTAGAAAGCTACTACTACTTTCAATTATTCCGCGTTTACAGAAAGCATTATTAACCTTTGTAAGAATACCGAAGGTATATCTTAGAGAATTCTATAATAATCTTATAAGGGTTATATAAACCTTAATAAACAACTATATTATATATAGTTATATACCTATATAATACATCTTTAATAAGACTTTAATAACTATAAGACATAAAATAATAACTATAAAAGTATTTTCTTTATAGAATAAATACTTTAAAAATCTATATAAATTCTAATAATAGTAATAACCTTATATATATATATATATATTTAGAATCCTTAGCTTTATAGCTATAAGTATATAGAAATTGCGCACGGACCACATAGTGATCTAAGCGCGATTTCTGCTTAATAAGCTACTACTTTGTAGTTACGTTTCAGAATATCTTACCCCTCACTTCGTGAGGGCAGGATTTATAACTTAGAAATAACAACAACAATATCATTATTAATACCATTAATATTCAACGATTTCTCTATCAATTAATTCCAGGAAAAATACCTCCTTATGCTTAAATTTATCAGCTTTTATCACCACATTACTCGGCGTATTAATATCTATTATTCAGGCTGTTTTACCGCCCCTTTTGCTCCCTATATACCTATTCTTATATAAACTATTATAATATATTTATACTAGAATATAGGGATATTATTAGACTACTTATATTACTTATTAAGAAGGATATAACGTTCTAATAGGGAGATAATTAAGAATAAGCCTTCTCATAGCTTAAGTAGCTTTTTAATACCTAGCTAGTACTCTATTAGTTTAGTTTAGAAGATAAGACTATTATTAAAACCAATTATTTAGGATTTATACTAAGAGGAGTATTTTTATAAGTTAACCTAGAGGGTATTTAGTATCCTATACTATTCTATTTATAGAAGCTCTCGCCTATAGAGTATAATTACCCTATCTATAATAAGGAGCTCCTAGCGGTCCTTTTTTACTTATATATATTAGAAAGGGCTACAACCGATAGGAACTAGAAAGATAATAAATAACATAGCTCTACCTACGAACGGGTAAGAATATTAAGAGTAAGCTTAAAAGATATATAAAATAATTTATAGATCTAATTAAAAGAGATTATTTAAATTAAGCGCGGATTTACTAAGAAAATACTAAAAAACGAGGTATAGGGTTATTAAAGTACTAATTATAATAATATCTCTACTATATTCTTATTTACTACGCTCCTCTCTTTTATACTCTACTCTATAATCTTCTTATAATAGGTCTATATACTAAAGGAGTCTTCTAAAAGTTATATAGCTAAGTTTATTTTATCCTATTCTAATTATCCCCTTAAGTCTCTTTATAATATTATAAAGGAGTGTCTTAAAAAAAAACCTACTTTATAGAAATAGTAAATAAATTCTATTTATAGATCTAATTTATTAATAATATCTTCTAGGTAAGCGATCTTATTATTAAGAAGGTCCCTTAGGTTTAACTATCTTCTACTATAAGTTATATCTTAATAATAGCCTTATTACCTCTTCCTCGTTATTATACTCCTTATCTTATTCTAATCCTTAATATAGCTAAAACTACTTACTTTATTATATTAAGTATAAGAAGTTATAATAATATGCTCCCTTAGGTATATTCTACTCGATCTAATCCTATTAGTTAACCCTCTATTAGATATAGTTAATATAGCTATAGTTATACCTATTTAAAATAACTAGGCCTCTTAAGATATAATAGTATACCTATAAGTATAGTTCTTAGGTATTACCTAATAGTTATACTGCGACTTAGTATCTATAAGACCTATAACTAAAGCTAATATCTAAGGTATTTAAGCTTATTATTTAGTATTTTAAATAAGTAGACCTAGATAATACTAATAATTTATAAATAGGTTAAGGAATATCTACTATAGGAGATAGTATAATATTATTATTATTTCTAAAGTCTATTATATTATTATTTATAAGTAAAGGAGTAAGAGAGTAAAAAGGGAAGAAAGGTTTTTCCTTAAAGTCTTCTTAGCTTAATAAAGTATCTTATAGAGCTATACTACTATTAATAGTTAAGTTATAGAACTATATAGTAATTATAGATATATATTAAGTAACTAAGGGGATTTTAGAGTTAGAGAATAATATGCTATTACTTAAGGCTATATTACTAAAATATAGAGATAGTAATCCTTCTTAAATTAAAGCTCTAGTCTATTTAATATATTAGAGGCTATATATAAATCTATCCCTCTACTAAACTAAATTAACTCTATAGGTATTAATTAATAAGAGCTTTTAGAGTTATAGAGGGGCCCCTATCTTATAATACTATATATTAAGGTCCTATATAGCCTTAATAAAGCGCTAATTACTATTCTAGTCCTATATAGAGTTATAATAGAAGTAATAGCTAGTTAACTAGTTTATAAAAGTCGCAGCTTAGTAATAATTATTATAGTTTAGTAAAAAGAAAGCCCTAGTAGTATCCTAGAGATTCTTTACCTCTACTCTTTTAAGCTCTATAAAAGCTTTATTAATTTCTTTCCTAAGTTATTAAGCTAGCTTATAGATTAGGGTATAGATATTATAAGAGTAGCTCTTAATTATAAATATAAAAAGGGTTATAACTTTTAAATTATCTAACTCCTCTTATCTTATTAGCTTCCCTTATATATTATAAAGGTCTAATAAATATTCTACCTAAGCTAAAGTTATAATAGATAACCCTCTTTTATACTAAGTTATTAAGTAATTCGCAGATTCTTAGTTCTATTATATATATTATAAGACTACTAGTATAAGCTTATCTTTATTTAGTATAGGGGTTCCCTTTAGGTTTTATAATATTAAATCTTATTAAGGTATTAATAGGGTTAAATATAATATCTCTTAGAGTAATAGGGGCTAAGTAGGGTAATATAAATAGTTTTATATACCTAGGGTAGTTAAGATATTTTATAAAGTTAGCTAGTTATTATAAGTTATAATCCTTTTTCTATTTCTTATAGTTATTCCTTCTTTTTATATTTTAGATATTTAGTTCTTTTAATAATCCTTCCTCTCTATTTAACTCTTTTAGATTAGTAGGAACTATTAAACTAGCTTATAAATTAATATCTATAGGTATTAATAGGTTAATATCTATCTTATTTAGAAATAAAACCTCTAAATTTATAAATTAAGGGGTATACTTAGCGATTTAATATTTAATATCTTCTTAAGCTATCCTTTTTTTAATATCTTTATTTCTTAATTTAAAGTATTAATTATATAGAATTATACTTACCCTTAGTTAGGTTTAGTATCTTTTAGGAGGTATTTTATTAGTAAAAGCCTTTAATAAATAATTAATCTAAGTTTAATACCTTATCTTAATAAGCTATTTTAGAGGTACTAGGCTTCTAATTTATATAAAGGACCTAAGCTAATTAATAAAGTAGAGACTAGAGACTTATAATAAAAGGTCTATATATTAAAGTTCTACTAGGTATAGTTATCTTATTAAAACTTCCTTAGCTTTATATCTTAGTAGAAAGCTCTTAGTAATAAATATTAGAATTTATAGTTATCTCTTAGCTGCTCTCCCTAATTACTAAGTATTATAAAACTAGTTTCTCCTATCTTATAAGTTAATTAATAGACTTATAATAACTACCTTAGTAGACTTAGGTACTTATAAATAAATAAGGAGTATATTAGGGGACTTAGCCTTAATTTAAGTAATTATAATATCTCTTATATCTCTATCTTTAAAATCGTCTTCTATATCTCTAACTATCTTATAATAAAGTAGTTAGCTAGGCTTAGTAAGCTTTATAATATAATAAGTAACTATTAAGATATTCTTAGTATATATTAGAGTTACTATTTTAAGTATACTAATAATATTAAATATACTAGCTATAACCTATTATAAGTATAAGGGGTGAATTATCTCCTCTACTACTTCTAAGGTCTTATTCTAATATTTAATAAAGATATATCTTAATACTATATTAAAAGGGTCTATCTAATTAGAGATATTATCTATCCTAAGTAGAGGGTATATTCTATATTTAATTAGCTAAGGCTAGTAACTAAGCTTATTAGGAGGTCTAAAGCCTAAGATATCTCTATTATTTTATTCCTATATCTAAAACCTACTTATATTTAGTTTATTAGATATAAGCTTTATTAAAAGTCTAATTTTAAGGGTAAGAAGATTTAAGGATCTTAACTCCTAGATCTATATATCTAACGCTTTATTATTATAAAAAAGAACTTTCCTTATTATAATATATTAAGAGAAAAGTTAATAAGGGGAAAGTATAAGTAATTTATAGATAGATAAGCTAAATAGAAGTAATATTTAAAGAAAAGAAGGAGCTATAGTATAGTAGTTAATATTATATAATTAGTAGATAAATTAAGTTTAAAAGTAAGTAATATATATAAGGGGGGGGGAGAGAAACTAGAGGGCTTAAAGGGTAAGGAGTGCGTTTTTATATCTACTAATTACTTTAATAATATAGTAATTTATTAGTAGCCTATAGAAGGAATAATTAACTCTCCTCCCTTACCCTCCTTAGT